>VNWX01003208.1:0-10638 GCA_009869905.1 Ceratophysella communis | reverse complement strand
CTGCCAAGGAGCGAGTTTGGACTTGGCGATCTTCAAGCCCAGGTCGATCATCTCCTTCAGCTGCGCGATGGGATTCAGGAAGTTGGAGCCGACCGGTTTTCCCAGGAACATGGTGAATTCCCCTTCCTCGAGCATCCTCATGGGCTCACCATTAAGATAAAATTGCGTTGGTCTGCTACCAATCGGCGTTTTCCCAGAGATGTGCAGGGAGACGCACTTCTTCACATTCAACGCCAGGGCTAAGCGGGATGAAGTTTCAAAAACCCGGTCCAGGTTTTTCTGCATAGTTTTCTTCTTGTTGGCCAGCGGTGAGATGTCGTCTGCGAATGCCAGGGCAGGGTGCTGAGGCCCCTCCGATTTTAACTTTTTAAGTATTGGGTCGATCGCCATGTTGAAGAGCAGACCGCTCAGCGGGCAACCTTGTTTGATACCTCTCCGGACGTGGATAGCTTCAGTCACTTCGTTCTTTGTGGTCACCGTCATGTACGAGTCCTCGTACAGGTCCTGGACGATTTCCGTCATGTGCTCCCCAGCACCTTCGGACCAAACTGCCTTGCTGAGTGCTCCATGCGGGATGGACGGGAACGCATTTGAGAAGTCCAGGAATGCGATGTAAATGTCCTGACTGGCAGCTTTGGCTTCAATAATCCTCTGCTGGAGTACGTAGTTGTGCTCGAAGACCCCGTCATGTGGCAGGAAGCCCTTCTGGCATGGGCTTAGGACGTCATAGTTGATGAGCCACGTAGTCAGTCTTCCGGCAACTAGCCCAGTGTACAGCTTGTATATGGTCCTGCTGATTGCGATCGGCCGCCAGTTTGAGATCTCATCTGGACTACCCTTTTTGTAGATCAGTATCGTGTTGGAGGTCTTCCAAATTCTCGGGATCTTCCTGTACATTAGGCACAGGTTGAAGATGGGTGCTAGCAGAGTACCTTCCGGGTCGAGGGACAGCCATTGTCGATAAGAGATCTGGTCGTCGCCGGGTGCTGTGTTCTCGCACCTCTTCAGCTTGATCACCACTTCTTCTGCTGAGAATGGGTCGAGCATGACCTCTGGTCTGTTGGCTGGCTCGTCCTCAAACACGGTTTCGTCCCACGGCTTGGGGGCTGCGTTCCCTCTGAAGAACTTCTCAACTTCTCTGATTGGGACCTCGCATTTGGCTGACTCACCATCCACAATAAGTCTAATTGCTTGCCTTCTGTTTCGTCTGTACAGCCTCTGGAGAGACTTGGCGTCGTTGACGTCCATTGGTCTACGTGCGGTCCTCTTAGTCCTTGGTTTGATGCGGAGCTGCGCCTGGGCCTCGATGGTGATTTGCTCCATTAGTAGCTCGAAGGCGGTGAACCCCTCCTGAGACGCAAGGCCCAGCGTCAGGACTTCTAGTTGTGCGAGGAAAAGGTCGTGGAGGGTGGACCGCCCATCTGGTCGGATGTGCGTCTCCTTTTCCTTGGGTGCATCATCATCATCTCCGCTTCCGTCCAGGAATGACGCTCCAATTGACTCTTCCTCTTCCGGTAATCCGTCAACCTCGGGAATGTGTGGTGGAGGCTCGTCAACACGTGCGTCGACTGAATTATCCGCCTCGGTCTCCATCCTTGCCCCATCCACGTGCTCATGAACTGCGACAGGTACATCCTCAGCCTCATCCTCACTAGACTCCGGGATATTTATATTGGGAATTGAGTGCTCACTGACCTGCTCAAAAATAGAGCGCTCCTGCTGGTGTGTGGAAGCTGACTGGTCCTCTGGCTCAATATTCTCCTCGTCCTCCGACTGAATGGTGTGGAGGGTGGTGTCGAAGGTTGGTTCTTCCCTCAGTGAAGGTGGGGTGCGGACGATGGATCTCGTATAGGAGTTCCTCAGTGCCTTCCTATGTTGGATCAGGCTGGGTGTGTCCACAGGGGAGAAGTGAATACTCCGTCCAGGTCTTGAAACTCGTGCTGGGGTCTCTCTCGCCACTTCGGGTGTGGGTAGTGGTCCATCTGGCAGGTCGCAAATGGATCAGGCTGGGTGTGTCCACAGGGGAGAAGTGAATACTCCGTCCAGGTCTTGAAACTCGTGCTGGGGTCTCTCTCGCCACTTCGGGTGTGGGTAGTGGTCCATCTGGCAGGTCACAAACTGGGGGTGGTGGTGCTGGTGTTTCGGGCGCTGTGTTTCGGGCCCTTCTCGCAGCCCGTGCCTCTCTCGAGCTCACCTCTGCTTCAACGACAGGCCGCGCCTCCTTCGTCTTCTTTCTTGTCCGTGGCTTCGCGACAGGGGTTCTCTTAGCAGCTGCTACTCTCGGTCTTGCGGGCGTTCTCCTCTTGTCCGCTCTGGAGGGTCCAGGCACTGGTTCAAGTGCGTCCCGTATGCTGTCCTCCCTACGGTCTTCGCGGATCTCGCCCTCTCCTTCATCCTCACGGGAAGAATCTGGCACTGGATCAAGTGCTTCCCATTCCTCGTTCTCCCGGGGGGCTGGCAAATCAGGAGAGGCAATTTTCCTTCTCCTTGGCCTATCCTCCGTCCGCTTCTTCCTCGCGTTGCCTGCTCTTGGCCTGGCGGGTGTAGCTACTACAGCTACTCTTCTTCTTTCGCGAATGGCTCTCGCGATCGCTGACTGTGGGACTTGCTCCGGTGCCCCATCGTCGTCGTCTCCTGAGTCGGCCGCTTCTGGTGTGTCTGCGGCCCACAGGTCTACGTTTCTGTTTACTCTGTTGTAAGTTTTGTGAGCCGGGATCGGGCTCTTGAGCGCCTTCTTCGCTTTCTTCTTCCGCCCATATCTCTCGTGGGCCTTCTTGTGTAGCTCGAGTCCTTGACGAGAAGGGAAGGAGGACTCGCATTGGTCGCACGGGTGTGCAAAGTCGGCGAGGTTCTCGGGCTCCTCAATCACCGGGTCCGGGACGGGACATTGAGCGACGTGGTGTAGCGGTCTCAGTCCTAAGTCCTGTCGGCATTTGATACAAAAGTATGATCTTGTGAGTAGCCGGATCTCATGTATCGTTTCCATGTGTCTGGCCAGGGAATTCATGTTTGTTGCCCATTGTCTCGACGTCGGTAGGAAGTCAGCCGTGGTGAAGATGGACTTGCAGCCCTCCTCAGGGCAGATGAAGTGCGGGGGTACGGGGAAGAAGACATCAATGTTGAAGTCCGTCCTGATGGGCTGACGGTCATCTGGGAACACGATCTCTCTTGGTGGTCGCTCAGGCTCGACGTCTGGGTTCAACCCGCAGACGTGTTTCTGCGGGGCTGCTCCCAGGATATTGCCACACCCGTAACATTGAACCTCGGACGTCTCGATCTCAATCCCGTGCTTGGCCACGAGGTGTCTTCTGAGTGAGTAGGTCTGTGCTGCCCAGTTCTTCCCGGTGAAGGCTTGCTGACAGTCCTCCTCCGTGCAGAATATTCTCTTTGGTGTGGGGTACTTGATGGTCAGGTTGAGCTCGTCTCGGACCGGTTGTCTCGGCGGTGGGGCCATCGTCACGGCTGCTGCATCCCTAGAAAATAGTAGAGATCAGCACGAGGTCGGACAGAGCGTAGTGTCCCCGCTCCCAGCAACCGTAAAAGAGAACTTATCTTTTACGTCCCGAGAGCATGCTTCCGCTCAGTGACGTGTGTGATGTAGTCGCTGCTCCGTCCTCCTCGATGACCGCTGCTCACGAACTCGCTGTCCAGGGGCTCTCCTGCCACGCCTGGGGAAACCACCTCCAAAACGCCTCCAGTGACCACCTCCGTCACCAACTCCAACTGCTCCGGTCAACGTGGGCTGACGCTTCCGATCTGGAAGAAAAGGGGATGGGGTCAGCACGTAGTCGGACAGAGCGTAGTTTCCCCGCTCCCGGCAACCGTAAAAGAGAACTTATCTTTTACGTCCCGAGAGCATGCTTTCGCTCAGGGACTGGTGTGAAGTGCAGCTCCTTCCTCCTCGGACCACCGCCAACTCCAACCAGTGACTACTCTCCAACTCCAGCCACGTAGTCCACCGCCAACTCCAATCACTCGGTCCACCGCCAACTCCAACTCCAACCTCCAGCTCCGCTCCAACTGCTGTCCAGGGGCTTTCCTGCCACGCCTGGGGAACCTCCACACACCAGCTCCGCTCCGGGGTCTTCACTATTGCTGTCCAGGGGCCATTCCGCCACGCCTGGGGAACCTCCACACATCTTTCCTGCCACGCCTGGGGAACCTCCACACACCAGCTCCGCTCCGGGGTCTTCACTATTGCTGTCCAGGGGCCATTCCGCCACGCCTGGGGAAGCTCCACAAACCAGCAACAGCTCCGGTGCGTCTTCACTATTGCTGTCCAGGGGCTCTCCTGCCTCGCCTGGGGATATCTCCGCTCCACTCCAGCAGTCCTCCAAATAACCCAAGGAACGATCCAATCCTCCGTTCCAGTCCCAAAATCCTCCAAAACCCAAGAAACGATCCAAATGTTCCGAATCCGATCGCGTGTTTCCTCGGGGGTTCCAATCAGGTCCAACCAAAGAATGTAGTAACCAGTCCACGATGTAGTGATCCAAAACCAGAGATTAAGCTGATAAGAACAGATACTACACTTTGATCTTAGCCAAAAGGCCGAGAAGCGATAACTCACTACACCTTCTGCTTCTTACAACTACTCTGAAACCAAAACTCGCGAATCAACTTCAATCTAAAATCCTTTATAACACATATTCTATTCAAAAAATCTGAAAACCGTTAATACAAGTTGATACAAGATTAAATATTTCAATTGAATTTGCATTTTATATATGAAATTAATGTCAAAATTTTAAGTTAATTCAAAAATACATAAATATTGGGAAGATGTCACATAAAAATGCACACCGTTACATGGAGATTTCATAGCGAAAATGTGGGAAGCTACTTACCTTGCTCCAGGGTCGACTCAGGCATTTCAAGACAAACTTGCAGTTAGATTATGGTATAACAAGAGTTTTCAAATAAATGACGATTAATTGCATGCTAATTTACGCTCAAAATGTTTATTTTTTGCAATTTTTGCATTTGAGTTGTATTTTGATTGTCAAAATTTTGGAGAAATGTCAAAAATCTGTGTATTCGGAAATGCAATGCAAGATGCAATGCAAGGCAAGGTGCAAGCCGATCCGCTTACGCTCGCGCTCATTCCCGCTCTGTTGAGTATCAGAGAGAGTACTGTGTGGTACGACTAGGGCTCTGTAGGTGGCACCAGCAATCTTAATGCATGGCGTTTAATCGAATAATTTTTTAGATTTTTCTAATTTTAATTTGCATTTAAAAACTCGTACATTTTTAAAAGCCGAAAGCAAAATTTAAACGATTTTAAATTAAATACACTCGATTATTAGCACAGCGTTGAAAAGAATACGATTTAGCGCCTTGGAATTTTGATTCTACTTCAAGCGAACCCCTTGTGGCTTTGGCTTTGCTAATCTTGAATCTTTAAGATTTGTAGCTTGAATTTGCATTCTAAATGCTAATCCTTGGACACGATTAATCCCCGTCAAGAAGAGTAGTTTTTTTATAAGTTCCATTACCTTGCATTTCTCTTGAATAGGTTTTGTGTATTTATGGTCATTTATTTTTATGGAAATTGAATTGACTTCACTTTGTCATTGTTGTCGAGTAGATCAGAATCTTATGTTTTTTTTTATAAGTTCCATTACTTTGCATTTCTCTTGAATAGGTTTTGTGTATTTATGGTCATTTATTTTTATGGAAATTGAATTGACTTCACTTTGTCATTGTTGTCGAGTAGATCAGAATCTTAGTCGGAATTCATTTTTTCTCGTAGATTTCGTCCCTTGTCCTCTTTTTTGACTCCATTCAATGCAAATGAGATGGTAGGAGATGTTTGATGGGTTCTGACATTTTGGATTTTTTTTTCTGTTAAATAAAGGGTTGGAGGGATGGTGATTTTCAGATGCTCATTTTTAGTCAGGTTCCATTGTAAAATGAATATTGCTTGAATATTGTAAGAAAAGTATTTGGGATGGTCTGTAGGTAGATGTAAAAAAGAGTCAATGTCTGACAATGGAGTGACACATGCAGTGAGTATAATGATGTGGATTTGCATGATGGATGGAAGAATTTATTATTGGAATTATGTTGCGTCGATTTTGTTTGAATACACAATTTACAAAACGTCAGGTACATTTGGCACATACTGCATTTTTGTCCGGATTACATGATTTACCCAAGAAACGAGTCAAGAATTCGCCTTAGGTACATGATTTCATTCTCATCATGTCAAAGAATACACCCGAAACTACATGATTTTTTTGGGGTAAAAGTCAAAGTGAAAAATCAACATGAAAAATGAGTTTCCACTCTGTCACTGTCGCCAAGAAAAAAGTTCAAGATTATCTGAGATATACCTTTAACTAAAAAACATCAATGCTCAATCCTTTACATTTTACACGGAAAACTGAAACACCCAAAGGAACCGAATTTCGGTCCTTTTCTAGTCTCCTTTTTTTAGTTTAAAAAAATCTTCGAAAAGAATCTGATCTCACTCAATCTGGGGATAGAATTGGAATTGTCAGAGTCAGGATCAGGAGTCAGACGAGTTGAAGGGCGACAATGTGCCGGTAGGCAGTCAGTCCCGGCAGACGAAGGCATTAGATCGGAAGGAAGTAATGGATATAATAAGGGTAGGGCTAGGACCAAGGCATCGAAGAAATAGTTCCACGACAAACTCTACGTAAATTGGGTTAGGATTAACGCCGATTGAATTTTGTATTATGCGATATTTTCAAAACTTGTCATAAGTAAAGTTCAGGCTACGTTTCTTTTCACAAGAAAAACTTGTCATAAATAAAATTCAGGTTATGTTTCCGAATTCATCGCACCGAGTTTCTACGAAGTTGGGATCGAAAAATTATTTCTTAAATTTTAAAAATTAAATTAAATAATTCTTTAAATTGCTCATTAACTGTAGGATCTTTGGTGTTACCTACAACCCGTAGATCAAATTGAAAAGATGGGCCAAGCCCATAACACGGACTTTGAAAAACAGGAGATTCTGTCCAAAACTTGGAGACAGAAATGACGTAGAGGCGTTTTATGCGACTCCACCGAGCACGGACTTCGAAGAAGGTTAGAGTCCCTTGAACCCTTGTGGCAATGAGTATTACTACATTTTAATGAAAGGGCAAGAGGAGTCATTTGGAAAGTATCACTTTCAGTCGGCCTGACTTTGATAAATTATTATTATCCCTGCACCTTTCTCAATTCACAATCCAAAAGTCAGCCGAGAAACATTATTGTCATTGTCATTACCCTTTCCTTCAGTCTATGGCTTCATACATACACCCGGGATTTTTTTTTCTGAATCCGGATAGAATGATTCATGATGTATTGGAGGTGTTTTTTGGGTTCAAAAGTAGAGGAACGAGGGAATTGAAACCTGAGATCATTTTATATATTGATCTGAACAAAGGTCAAGGGATATAAAAGCCAGGTATACCGCCAATAGGGACAACAGTCATTTTTCAGACTTTCGGCTCATTGTTCTGTCTACCTCTTTCGTTTGTCTTCCTTAACCCGATACCTCTATCATTCTTAGGAGTTGGAACAGAAATAAAAGATTCCGTTTTTTGATCAGTTTTATCCTTTTTTTTAGCAAAAGAAAAATCTTTATAAAACTAGCCGTCGAGCGGTCTGTGTGTACTCTCGAAGCGTGAGAAAAATTTAATGGTGGTGTAAGGTAAGTAAAGGCTTCGATTATGGAGACTTGGTAGGCAAAGTGGAAATTGTGCACCAAATTGACATTATAGAACTTAGGGCAGGCATAGGCCCATAAAAGTTGGAGATTTTCGTAATTAATTTCACAAGTTACACAATTTTAAATGTTCCCCAGCCCAGTAGCAATAGCAATTAGCGCAATTTGTAGTTAAAAAAGTTATATTAAATAGCTAATTAAACGCCGATGGAAAATCTAAGTAAAGCCTTTATTAAAAAATGCGTGAGTTGCGCTATCTCAGCTACGTTACTGGTAAGACTTCGTGTAACGATGAAAAGCAGCATTATTATTTACCCAAGCTACTTCAAAAATCCCTTCCGCACTGAAAGCTACAAGAAATTCGTGAGCCTGAATAGAGTACATGGGATGGGATTACAAAGACTCAAATTATTGGCAAATCACAAATCCTGCAGATTATTGCATTTTTGCTCCAAGAAAGAAAGCTTCAAACGCAAACGACTTAAGCAATTTTGTCAAATGCAACTAAATATAATTGCTCAATGCCAGTAGTTTGAAATTTGAATAGGAAAAAACACATTAAAATCTGCGTAAGAATAGCAAACTGCAGTGAAGTTTCTAAAACCGAAACAAGGTAATTTCTTTTAATGCTTCTTTTCATTTTAAGGAGTAATTCCAATTCCAAGATTTTGTACTTTGTCTTGAAATTACAACGAGCAGAAAGTGATTGTAAAATTAGGGGTTTTGAGGTTCTACGCCAATAATGGCTCTGCAATATGCGTTGCACACAAGTTCATTTAAATGAGAAAATTTATGCAATTAATTCCGCAATTTTCCGCCTTAAAGTTTCCAAGAATTTCCGTATTATCGAGCATTGCGATTCAAACTGTCAAATCCCAAATAACTATGAACACCCAGGATTTAATACTCACGTTCCCCAGTTTTAGAATAATACATTAAACCTAGAATGAGCCGAAGGGACTAATAATAAATCGTAGAGACGCTTCTCTAACCGAAAATACTAACCATCCTCAATGCATAAAAAAGGATGTAAAACTCAAATCCAATTCCAAAGCTGAAAAAAAGAAGAAAGAACCGACAATGTCGTTAGTACCGACAGAAAGGCTTTAAATCGAACATTATGCATTTCACCAAAGTTTCCTCATGCCTGAGTGTGCTGAAATTAAGGAATCTCTCTCTATGCACTTCGGCTTGAGGATCCATCAAAATTTGAATATTAGGGCTTTGAGGGATTCAGTCGAGCGAATATTTCTTTTTGAGAACAAGCTCTGCCGACTACCGAGGGTTTTCTTGATGCTATAAAGGGTTAAGTAGATATATTTTTTCTTGAATAATGGCTCGGTAAGTAAGGAGCTAGATGAGATGGATTTTGTAGGCTGGAAAAGCATTATCTGCTCACAATAAAACGCAATTCACAAAGGATTGACGAGGCGAACCCTGGCTAGAACAGGGATCCCTGCGATCCCGAACTTAAAATGATACGTACGACCTTGTAACAAAAATGCGCATATCTGTATATAGTCAAATACGTGAATCTGAAATCCCATACCAAATAGCTTGAAATAGACACCGAAAGTTGACGCTAGTCGTATTTCATTCAAATAGGCATTTTTTTGAATACCTGTATTTTATTATTATTTCAAGAATATACAACTTTTATTGAAGCAAAGCTAAGAACCACGACCTGATTTGAAGAAAGATAAGGAATATATTTCTTATAAAAAAAAATTACCGACCGGCATGGCTCTTTTATTTTCATAATTTTTATCTAAGAATTCGAATTTACCGTAATTCATCGAAGCCTGAGAAAATTATATTCGAATGATTCTAACACCCGATTCCCACGGCCTGAATGATTCCTTGTATTCAATTTCATGTGAAAATCAGGCTTAAAAATTAAAGTTGATTGAGACATGAAAAATGGGCAACTACAAAAATTTTGAAATTTTAAAAACTTCTAGGACACATCACAGCTCCTTATACATACATGCTGTTATGAAATCGCAACAAAAATCTAACTGAATTTTTTGAATGGGTGCTTTGGGCTCACCGTAAAACCGGTTTCTATTCACTACTTCAAAGACCACAACAGAAGCACACATGCTGAAGGACGGGACACCGGACAGGTTGGTCATGGACAACCTGGAATACCTAGTTTATTCGTAATTCATAGTAGGGTAGGACGAATAAACACTTAAACAGGAACTGGAGCCAAGTCCTGTTAGTTTTTAGCCGAAGCAGATCTTAGGGCTCATAGACAATGATTCACTCACAGATGCCCGGATCAAGAATTTGCAACGGGATCTGGAGAAGACAGGTTTACTGTACTGAGATGCATTTAGAACCGAAGCTGGGATGCCATTTTTAAAATAGACCCAAAATTTTCTGAGAATAGCTAAGAAAATCGAATCGAAGTATGTGGGTTAGGCTTTACAAATGGTTCTTTTGTTTTTACAACGGGAAGACTATTGTAAAAATTTTAACGCCGTTTGTATTAAAATATGTCCAGGTATTTATCACACGTCCATCTTGAGCGGTATTAGATTGAAGTAAGCCTAAATCACCGAATAATCCGGAAAATGAGGTCACATGACCAGTCCCGTTTCATGACCCAGTCCGCTACTATGCATATGTCCCGGATTCTCAAAAAATCGGTGAAATGCCACTCTTAAAAAATCCTGGTTTCCCACGATCTCCTGCCTTTACTCCTTTCGGTCTGGTGAAAACATATTGCTTCTTTTTAGCACCGACAGAAAAAAAGAAGAAGCCTCCTCCAATTTTTCTTATATTCTTCCCCCTCTTCTATGTCATGTTATCAGTATTTCAAGGATTTATATGAAATCGTATGCATACAGTCATTTATTCTCATAATTCTCTTAAAAACATATGCAGACAAAACCCTGATGTTTTCCCTTTATATTCTGTTCAAACTTCAAGACAGTAAAAAAAGCAGCCCT
>VNWX01003207.1:0-10639 GCA_009869905.1 Ceratophysella communis | reverse complement strand
TTGAAACGCAGCGGTTGAGCTGATAGGCTGTGAAGCAGCTCTGAAATGAGGACAGGGGTTAAGCTAAGTAGTCTTGTCAGTAATTGGAATCCCTGTCCTGTCCCATGCAGTTACTTAGCTAGGGACAAGGATGGGAAAAGTGCTGAGCTTCACACCCAAAATCTAATCATGTTCAATTTCATAAGGATTCGGACTGGCATCTGGGTTACGGCCACCAGTGAAAGCAAAGTATGCAGTTTGGCTACTGTAGTTGCTAGTGGGAAGCTAATGAAAACCGGTCGTTATCCACTCATCGGCCAAAACGTCGTTTAAATAGAAAATTAAATTTAAAAAATTATAAAATGACATAATAATTGTTCTAGATCTTATGTTGGTGTTGGTAGGTAATCTATCTGTAGCAATCGTGCTTCTATTTATTTATAATATTTATGTTCGAAATTGATTGGACTCATTGCCAGCATTAGCGTATACCTTAAAATTAAGCCTTACCCCAGACATGAACCGACCATCCTGTCGAAGACTTGGCCACAGCCGGCCCAGCAATCCCAGCCCCACCACCAGGATCCTCATGATGTCCGTCTGACATGACCTCATTCTCCGACTGCTTCTTGACCAACTGCCGCATTTTCCCGAATGCCGGCGTTGGACCCGTCCCGTCCATTGAATTGACCCCTGCTGTACTGAGTTGTCGCTGTATGTGGAGCTGTCGGAGAGTCGCCGCCGACCAGATGGTCAAAATCGGGATGGTTCTCAGGCAAAGTTTTCCATCTCCGAATAAAATCCTTGGTCCGATCTTTCGTCTTGCCGCAGGCAGAACGCCAGTTATTGAAAATCTTCCGTGTTAGACGGACAGAATGCACGCGCTCCCCACCAGGACCCACCAGGTGGGACGCCTGAAGGTGGGGTGGAGGAAGCTGTAGTGTTTTTCCTGATATTATTCGGACTACTCGGTGAGAGGCTGACACTTCGATGGTTCTTGTGATCTGATTTGGGTACTGGAATACTGTTACTGGTGTGTGGGTAGGGCGGAGGTGGGGAGTCTGTGGACGGGGCACGAATAGGAGAACGACCCCTTCGCCCGCAGTTACTACTACCTACTGGTCAAGCTCGTGGAAACGGGGTTCTTGAAGGTCACGGAACTGCCGGTTAGGGTATTTTGGGAGTCACTTTGGTTCGAGGAAGACGAGGAGACTTCGGGGTCGAGATTCAGTTTCTGACTCAAAGCCTGTTCTAAAGACATGTCAGTGGACTGATTCGAGATTCACATCTTCTCAATTTTCCAGTTCGATTCCTGAAATGAAGGCATAATTTCAAATCTCAAGTAAATACTAAACTGGACCTAAACAAACTTTGACATATTCATTTTATGGCAATTTTCTTAAAGCATCTTAACGGCGTAGCTGACATTTAAAAAATCGTAAAACGTGCCTCCAAATCAGCGCATCCGAAGAATAAAATACGACACGTGCCCTCGACTTTAGCATGCCCCATAGAAATGAAACACCGAATTTTGGGTAGCATGTACGCACAACGACCTGATGCTTAATGTCGAACATCTCAATAACCATTACCATTGCCAAAAGTAGCGTACAATAATACTAGGCCGAGCCAAGACACGCCAAATGTCAACCGTTCGGTAACACACTGGAGAAAGCAACGGAGAAAGCGAGGCGGTAACGACAACCGTACGTCTACCTTTAGCCCCGTCTAGCTCGAACTGGGCCGTGTCCTTCAGTTTCCAGCTAATCGCTAATTTTCGATTAGAACCAAAAACGCTGCCAGTCGAAAAATAATTTAAAATATATTTGATATACCAATGCCCAAATGGACTAATAAGATCTGTATTTCTGTTCGATAGAAAAACGAGAACTCAAGTATTTTGCGGCAATAGAATTCCAATTTTTGTTTGCATCCCTCTGAAATTAGGACGAGGAGTGAAAATATATTGATCCTACCCTTGGGCCATAGGGGTCACAAATCATGGACCTCTGAGTCCGCTCCAGTTATAGACGTGTGTGTCCGTGCTGGAGTGCATGGAATGGAAAACAAATACAACGGCCGGACTAAAATTAAGAAATAGCTGCGTGCTTGCTTCTGACTTGACAAGGACCCAACCACGACCACGAGCATTCCAAGTTCCAGCACATGGAAATAATAGATGACTTTCGAGCCTGGCTATGGATATAGATCTGAGGCGTGTGTGGGTGTCCGTCCGCGAATGAATAGATTACTCTACAGAACTGGTGTACGTAGAGAGAAAGTCAAGCGTCGTGTTTCGATTCGGGGGGGCATGCGGCTGTTACATGCATTTAGTGTTTGGACTTGGCTTTTTAAAGCACACGCAAGAAATAAAATAAAGACACACAGAGCAATACACGGACCGTGAGGTTTATATAAATGCAAACAAATTTTTGAGTATTCAAAGCGGAGCATGATATCAGGCCAAGGCTATTGGATTTCGAAGTCAATGCTGAGAATTGTCCTAGTTTAGAGTATCACGATTCGTTGGAGAAAGCACCGCTCATTAGCTTTGTGCACGGAGAAAGTTAAGCTCCAGAATTTGGCTGAAAAAACGCATGATACGAGCATTTGTTAGCGGCAGAATCCAATTAAATTAAAATTCTAGAATCGCAACCTCCCTACCATATCTTCGCCAGCATAAATAATAAAAATGCCGACTCAGACACCTGACAATTTAATTGTTATTTATTGCCTCGCTAACCTACCTGGCAAGAAACACAGAGTATCTCGCACAAATGCCCGTCCACTTCGTTAATTTCGCACATGAAATTTCCCAATGGAGTACACGCTGGATCGGTCGCCGGTCCCCAAACAGCGTTAAAAGATCAATTTGAAATGAATCAATGGGAGGATACTCGAAGATGCCCTACATAAGATCATGGAAAATAAGACTGCTGTGCTTCCCTTATGCTATGAATTCAGGGCTGGAAAATGCATTAGGACGTTTGGGGACCGAGTTTCAGGCTAACGCATATTTTTTAAGCTAAAGCTGAATCGCCTGGCGTTCGATTTCACCGAAGAAATCGACCAAGAACTCCGTATTTCCGTTCTAGCAGCGAAGCGATAGAGAGGAAGCTCATTTATTTCCACTCGACGACACCCGAAAGGATTACAATCAACAGACACTTCAATTTAATCTTAAGGTGGACGACTCGAGAAAAAGAAGACTTACACTCACACTCTCGACTCGAGCTGACTCTCCTATATTTTCTCAAAGACGTTTTTTCTAGCTCGAGATGAGGTTGGGCGGAAGAAAGAGAAACAAAGTCATTTATTTCCATGATTTCGTCTTGTCACACTAGTCATTTATTAGATACACGGCTTTCTTTTCCAGATTTTCAATTATATCTGATACTGGATTTCCTATGATGCCAAATTTGTCGAAACAAATAATATGAACCTAATATTTTTTTCGATTTTTTGAGGCATCCAAATGCGCCAAGGTAGAAGCTAGAGGTCAAGAACTGGAAAGGGAAACTGACCTTTCGGATTCAAGCGTGACCTCTGAGCTGTGACTGACACTAATCTTGCATCAGCTTTCACTCGCCTGTCACCGGAACTGGACAGGCTCGCAAACGTAAAAATATCGCATGCAAAAACAATTTCCGGCTATTCATTTCATATTTTTTTACATTGTGTAATATTAGATTCGAGAAAGCGTAGGCTGGAAAGCATTGGCTTGGGGCAGCGGACGCGAACGGCCATGCCGAACTTTACGAAATTGCCTGAGTTGCACGAAGTGAAAGCCTGAGCCAGGAGAAAGCACGAGCTAGGTGACTTATATGTAGAGTGAGCGGTGAAAATTCGTTCTGTCCGCCTGCCTGTCCCCTCTGCTCTCCATACTGAATTATTGACAACAATAGAAAATGAGTTTTTTGTTTTTATGACTCCCATGATTCAGGAGAGATGAAAAATAAATGAGTTGGATCTGTTTGAAACAAAGTAGGTTCTATTGTCCTTTTTTCCTTTGACGCTCGCCTTTTTTGGATCGAATTAAAGGGCTTTTTCGCGTTTTATCTACGTCACGCTACGAATTGCGAATACATATTTCGGATTTATTCTTATGCTTATGTGCATTGCTACGTCCATGATTCAGGAGAGATGAAAAATAAATGAGTTGGATCTGTTTGAAACAAAGTAGGTTCTATTGTCCTTTTTTCCTTTGACGCTCGCCTTTTTTAGATCGAATTAAAGGGCTTTTTCACGTTTTTTCGACGTCACGCGTCACGCTACGGATCGCGATCAAGAGTACATATTTTTGATTTATATTTATGCTTATGTGCATTGCTACGGATATTTTACAAGCTACAAAAATGTTGGATTTATTTTTATATATGGTGCCCATTATCTCAGAAGTTTGGCCATTAATGTAATGGACATATTTCAGCCTAAAATAATTGTTTTACAGTCCCCATATCTAAAGAACTGCTCGAAATAATATATGACGCTAAATGTGAGGTGCCCAGGCGTGTGAGCCAGTGAGCAATTTGAGTTCANTGTTTTACAGCCTCCATAGCCAAAGAACCGCTCGAAATAATATATGACGCTAAATGTGAGGTGCCCAGGCGTGTGAGCCAGTGAGCAATTTGAGTTCAGAGTTTTAGGAAGTGGAAGCATGCCAGGGCAAAGCCTGAAACTTCTATTTATTTCAGCCTCGTTTCCACCTAATGATCCAATATGCATTTAACATTACGCTACAGTGTAACATATATCTCCACTACTTTGGCCAGGCGACAGGGAAAGCTCAGGGCTCGGAAAAAAGTGAAAGTATCGAGCTGTGCTGCTTCCGCTGTTGTTGCTGTAACCATCCGAGATAATCATTATGTTTTCATTCCTTCCCTTTCATTTGACTTCATGCTAATAAAAACGAGTTTATAGCCTAGCTAGCTTGACTCCCAGCATCCCTTAACATTCAATTTCGAGCTAAACGAGGTGAAAATTGGGGAAATACGAGCGAATAAGACAGCCTTGAGGTTCAGGGTGGTTACAAAAATTTGCCTAAAAATTATAACAATTTTTTTCAATGGCCAAGCATATATTTTATGCTCTATTAAACCCCGCATCTATTAACAGACACACCCACTTCCGCCAGGAAGCATTCTCTCACCTCATAACGAAAGTTTATACACGGTAATAACAAAATATAATTTCCAGAGACCCCCGGAGCCATACATCGAAGAATTATGCCAGCTTATGAGCTTTCTCCATACATCCCCCTCGTGCAATGAACTGTGAAGAACTCCGGAACACACATCATATAGTGAAAGTGAATCGATTCCCATATCGTCCCTCGCCCCCTTTGTTGTGAGTTATGAGCCGGTTGTTGTGGGTGCCTGGAGTATTAGCCTAATTTTATTATTCATGTTCACTGCATGCCATGACGTGGGAGCTACGGTTCAGTTCAGACAAAAGCCTCTAAGCTCTAATATTATACAGAATATTACGCTATTATCAAAACTTTTTGAATTGTAAACCCGGTGAAAGTCGACCTTTCACCGCAGGCTATTTAACGAAATTGCATGGCTAGCTGCTTGAAGCAATCGCCTGTGCCTTAAGCATCGCTTTCTCTCGTGCAAAGCCTCACAGCTGGATACCTAATACTTGAGAGAAAGCACTTGTACTCAAGCTTTATGATTTGGCGAAATTACAGTGTTATTGAATTCAAGCCAGGTAGCCAAGCCAAACAGCCCGTTAACCGAAGCCATATGCTATCACTTTGAATTTGAATTGAAAATTGAACTAATGTTCGACATGCTCGCCTTTCACCCGGGTATTCTATTATTCAGGACATATGACATCAACAAATCTATGCCTCGTCCCTTTGAAACTCAAAATCCCAACTTTTCACCTTAGCTTTCTATTGAAGTCCTATTTGAATAAACAGTTTTGCTATTAACAGATGGTAGTGCATATGTAAAATCCCTGACTTGCATGAGAAAGTCCTGAAATTCCATTGTCTAGTCAGAATTATTTTCTGTCTGGATTTCCAAGTACGAATTATGTACTATTGTTCGTGTATGACAATGGGTCTGGAATCGAGGGCGCGTGAAGCTCTATTTGTGCTAGCATGGTCAATGTTGGGGCGTCTACTTAGGCGCATATGCTCAACACTGACAGATCTGAGCTCTGCTAACAAATAACAAATCCGCCCGTCAATCTCGAACCCTGACCAACCCCAGATGCTCAGACAAGAATCTCATATTCCCTTTTTTACATAAGCTCAGACTCCTTATCTGCCTGAGTTTCTACAAAGAAATAGCGGGATGTCAGGAATCTGCTGTGATGGATGTCAAAATACGGTTTGGGCATGGTGAGTTCACAGCAGGAGGGGGAGGCGGATGACAGGACAGGGTGACATGCTGGAACGGCGAGCGTGGAGAAAGTTCAGGCAACTTTCTCTTTGGCGATTTTTCAATGGGAACGGCCGCCGCGCCCTTAAGGCAACGCTCCATGTGACATGCCGGGTCTGACTTCTGACCCTAATGCGGCGTGAGCTTGGCTTTCTTTTGCGGCTAAAAAATGGCAAATGACTGCCATTTAAACTGGGGATTATTACCGAAATTTCGTATATTATAAAAATGAATTTTAATGCGCTAATTCAAGGCTAATTTAGCTCTGTATCATTCTCGAATTTTCGTGTATGTCCCAAGGGTCACACGCCGGAGAACAACCCATAAACCACGTTTGGCCGTACGTACCTGATGCAACTGACTTGAGCACCATGTACCACTATACTGCCCTAGTTTTGGTTTTGAGAATTGTGCTTTCTCCTACAAAAGAATTTATAAAGTTTGATTTATAGTGAAGTTTTTTCCCGTGCTTTTACTTCCCGTTGAGACTCCCGAGTTGAATTCAACTTATTGAACCCATTCATCATTGTCACTTTCCGTCGGGGACAGACATAAATATATTTATATACAAGAGGGTTTAGAGCATCCTAAAGAGCTTTTACTAGTCAGCCTAATCAGCCGAGTGGATCTCCAATATTGATGCGTCTAGTTTTGGTTTTGAGAATTGTGCTTTCTCCTACAAAAGAATTTATAAAGTTTGATTTATAGTGAAGTTTTTTCCCGTGCTTTTACTTCCCGTTGAGACTCCGCGGGTTGAATTCAACTTATTGAACCCATTCGTCATTGTCACTTTCCGTCGGGGACAGACATAAATATATTTATATACAAGGGGGTTTAGAGCATCCTTCAGCCTAATCAGCCGAGTGGATCTCCAATATTGATGCGAATTTGTGTCAGGGAATCATTGGAGATTTCAAAATGTCTTCTGAAGATCTATTGGGATTTTCAAAGGATTTCCGCAGAGATTGAGATTCGGAGGAGAAATATTATATTTTGCAGATCTGGTTGCATTATTCAATACTACAGGGGGAACTACTCAAGGAAATTGCGGTTAAATTATTTATTTGGGGCTAATTTGCTGATAATTGTGCCTTAAATCATCACCTAATTAATTCAGTCATTCTAACATCTAACGTTAAAACCTAAAAATAATTATGGTACCATCCGGCATGAGATCTCAAATTAATTTTTTGGGTCCAAATATCGCCTGGGTCGCATACTGTATCAGTACTAAATTTGGTAACACTAATTTATTAAAAGTAAAAACCGCTCCGAATGTCTATAATTGAAATACATAGCAGCGAAATCCATTGCAAGCATATGAGTGTATAAATCTAGCATACAAAATTATGCTACCATCCGGCATGAATTCACTAATTAATTTTTTTGGGTCGAAATATCGCCTGGGTCGCATACTGTATGACTACCAAATTTTCTAACACTAATTTATTAAAAGTAAAACGGCTCAGAATGTCTATAATTGAAATACATAGCATCAAAATGTATCGTATGCATACGAGGGCATAAATCTAGCAATACATTATGCATTGGAACACGTGCATGTGATCGAAACTGACTGGAGAAAGCTAGCTTTCTTTCGTCTCGAAGGAATTCCAATCCTATCGGCTTAAGGATAAATAAGCCTAGTAGGGGTAGCGCGAAAATTCTTGGCGATGCATTTCCAAGCGATGCATTTCGGCTTAATTCAGTCCAAAAATTAATATTGGCAGCACTATTAAAATTTCGCTAGTACAATAGCTTAGGCATTTAACGGGCAAAACGTCTAAAACGACAAAATCTAAGCCAAAATTCGTATTCTGCCAACTGTCGACCGCTATGTTGACACAAAACCCCTCAAAAATCGAAGCTCTCAGGCGTCGGAATAAATATAAACATTCAATTCATTCTGAATCCTGTACCTGGCGGAATACGAAATATTATGCTTCCAAATATTCTCGTCGATCTCCCTGCTCATCCATGAACGAAAACCCAAAGTAAAAGTTCACATCATCATCATACGTTGATCATAAGAGTCAGAGATGTTTCTGAAATTCATGCTTATATATATGGAGACCTTCACGAGAAACAAGGAGAAAGTCAAATATTATTCTAGTCATGTGGAGAGAAAACATGTGCTCACTTCTGTCAGTTTTCAAGCTTGACTTCTCAACTCTCTTTCAACTTATTGCCTGTACAAAGACAGACATGCCTGATCTTTTGAAACGAGTCAATCTCCAGAACAATTTCCGCTTATTTACTTTACTGTGTGGACATGGATTATGCATTTGTAGCAGTAGTTTTCCTATGATACTCCGGACACAGCTCGTGCTACCGGAAATCTGACAATTCGGAACGGATTAGGGATTCATCGGAAATGCTGCCGTATATTGCCCAGCAACCCAATCCTGCCACCACCTGTCGTAGAATCCTCCCACTCAAAAAATATTGCTATGATACCCTTTTATACTTTCACCCTTAGCGATCGAAGATCATCCAAAGGCAAATATAATATGACATATGAACTGACTTCAAAAAATAGAAAACGCCCGATTTTTTTTCCTCAATTCTCAATTTTAATGGGAAGCCCGAAGTATTGTATGAAATGAACTCTCTGCTCTGCACGCTTATGATATAAAAGAGACAGATCAAAAAGTTATATTTTCTCGAGTGAAAAAAAGTGAATAGTTAAAGTAGTTTTGACATCTACTGATCCATGGACTAAATACACAAAAAGTTTTACCCTTTGAGGGTTGCTTGACAACTGGAGAAGTACAAAGGGTCATAGAGGTCATTAGAAACGTGAATAGGGAGGGTGACTGGCGTTTTCGTATACATTTTTGAATACCGTCGAATGGTTGGAGACGGAACACCTTATATTTCAATTTGAAGCCTAAATTTTATAAAATTATTTTTTTCAAATTCTTGAACGGTGTATAATCAAACAAAGTATGTGCATAAATAGCCTAGCTAAAAATCAACTAACGATTTTCAAAAAATAATTAAATAGATATTAAATATATATATATAGGTAAGCGTTTTGATTTAGAATATTACAAAAACGATAGTTCGGCTTGCTTCGCTACATTTTGTTTAGAACTAACCTGAATTTCCTATCTGTGTTTTTCAGACGCCTGACCCCGAGCACGGAAATCCCGTATTACCCAAACTTTCACTGACTTTCTCGAGCTGAGCACTGCACAGAGCCGTTGTCAAAAGCCGACTGAGAAGAAAAGTTCTGGCCGTTGGGCTTAGCTCCCACACAACAAAGACATAATGGGGGGAAAGTGAGGGAAATCTTAGGCTGGTCTCCGACGGTTTCACTTGACACCATTCACACGCCGCTTTCTCCGGACTCAGCCCATGCGCTCGGGTTTTTTATTGTGCTGGGCAAACAGGGCTCACAAGACGATTTTTAAAGCTTGGATGGGCGGACAATGGCTTTGGGGTCAAAAGAGGTTTAACTTTCTTCAGACCAGTTTGATTATAAATAAAACCGGATTTGGCCTTTCACCTGTACTGGACACAAATAAAACGGACTTCTAGGGGGATTTAGGCTCATAGATGCTGCAGTGAGCGGTGACCATGGCTTGGCATGCATCTAATTTTAGCATTATTTAATTTAAAAACCTAGATTCCGAATTCACTGCTTCGCAGCTAGCATAAATGCAGGTAAAGCAGAGTCAGCTAGAAACGGCCAAATTCCTGTCGAATCATCAAATTTCTCAATTTGATAATTACGAACTTCTCGATGGAATGCCTGGAGAAGCGGTAGCCAGGTTGATTTCACTTTCAAGTTTATGCTGACGGCTACAAAAATTTCCTTTTGACAAAAGATCGAACCATACACCCAGCTATAATTCTTACAGGATGAAACGCTAGCATGAGTGGAAATCGGAAAATCTGTAGACGCATTGAAGAATCCCGACAAGATTCTATAAAATTTTAGAAATATGCTACGTGCTACGCGCTTTCTGTACGAAGTTCATTTTCATGTTAAAAGAAGCCTTGAAACTTGCAAATTACGATCTTTCTCTCTAGTTCCATTAGATTCAAGCATTAGAACTTCTTGTTTCACAGTCTGTTTTAATTTACAAAAGTAAGATCACGTCTGTCATATCCAAATTATTTAAGAGCCAGGAAGCGTCGTACCTACTTTGTAAACTTTTATGATAATTATTTATGAGTTTTAGGTAAAGTTTTATTTAAAAAATTATGCTCGGCAAATTCCAGAATCCTTTGAAGAGTTCGTCTTTTTCCATTTCGCCAAA
>VNWX01003206.1:0-10639 GCA_009869905.1 Ceratophysella communis | reverse complement strand
CCGGGCTTAGTACCGTTTAATTGGTGGCTTGGTTCGTTCGCTATTGAGCTATATATTGCTCGCTATTGAGCGAGTCGTTATTGGTCGAGTCATTTTTGCCGAGCCATTATTGGGTGATACCATCTCTTGTAATTTGAAACATGTAAGCTCTTGACCACCTCTTTCTTAAAGTTGTAATCCATTTCCCCTCTTGATTGGGCTACGGCCATGTCAATATAAACTCATTATTGTTAGTATTATCATTATTTTATTAATAACCCCCTCCTCCAGAAACGTGATCATAGTAACAGTACTGATCCAAAGCCTTGACCTTTGATTTTATGGTTTCTTGGATCTTTCAGCGAACAAGCTGTTGAAGTTAAAATCATGAAAAACGAGAAAGGGATCCTTAAAACTTAAAGTTGAGTTTTTGAACTAAAATCACTGATATCAAGTATTATTGGGCAAGTTGACGTTTCGTCGTTTTACTATTTAGGACCCTGGGAAAAAATCTGGAAGCACTTTATGCATTGTTCTGAGAAAGCCGTTGCCGTTATGAATTTGTAAAATAGAAAGTGGTTTAAGGTTCATATGAGACATGAGAATAAAACAACGTTGACCTCACCGGTTTAATACAAATATTCGCATTTGAAAGCATCTAGTTGGAAGTTTTTTTAAAAAAATGCTCATGATAGACCTTTTATTTGTTTAAAAAACCACTTAAGATTTTAAACATTCTGTAAATCCATTAAAAGAACTCGGAAAAATAGAAGAGCAGAATTGCGGCGCAGGAGGGGTAAGCAAAGGGCTACATTTGCAGATGACTTCCGAAAATACTTAAAAGCACTAAAACTTTCTGCTAGTCAGTTACTGACAGTTGCAGACCGAAACGTTTAAACTTCGAAAAGCTGACATACATAAACTTGCAAATAATTCAACGTTATTACGTAACGTCTGTTTAGTCAATAACCTTAATACTAAAGTTACTATCTTGGACTCTAACTGCCACTATCAGTTGCAGTGCGATCGAAGCGTGGCGATCAGAGGGTTCAAACCACAAGGGAAGTCTGTTTTGGGCCTTGATATATTATTCAACCTTGATGCTCTGATGGACAACATCTTAGCTAAGAGTTTCTGTCCTGGGCTGTGGCATATGGTACTGGTAATAAGTCTAATTTTTTAGTTGACGCGGGCAAAAGCCAAACGGGTAATTTGAAATCTCGAGCTTACTGCCGGATCATTGACAAGATTTTGACCTGTGACATTTACCGCAAAATTAATTCGAGAAAAGCTTCATGAATTGATAAGCTTTTCAAATTTTGATAAAGAATTTTTCTCTAAAGTCTCGAGTTTTTGTCGCAGGTAAAGCCGGGGAAGAAAACTTAAATATTAGTCAAACCATGAGCCTGAGCCTAGTCCGATTCAATATTGCTTGTCTACAAAATTAAGTTCAAAAACCTTCTCTGCTATGTGAGCGAACGAACGTGACTTTCTTGTGCCTATTTTACAGTCTGATTTGATAAGATATCAAATTATGGAATTTATTATCCTATCTAGGACAATTACCAGTTGCATTGCAGCTAACAAAAAGCTTCATTTCATTTTAAACTCCAATATTCAGAGTTTGGAAGCACAAGCACAATTCAATTCAATTCAATTCAATTCAATTCAAATAATGTTTATTAAACTGTCCTTTCAATTTCAACTTACATATTCACTCAACAAAAAGTTAAATGCTATGTCGTATACGGATTTCATAAAGGTTACAGAAGTACAACCAACTACTTGCAATAAGGGCATCGATCTAGAGGTTCTGGTATTTTTCTTCTCACTAATCGTTTCTTGACTTTCAAACAATTAAATTTGTCATATTGTTTTAATATATACTAGATTAGCCATGCAGGCCTTTGTTTTAGTTCTATATACGTTCGCTTGTATCATCAAACACTCGTCCGCTGCGTATACCCCATGTGCGGAAATGAAGGACTGCATTGAAGGTGACGAATGCCCCGTTGATTTCGGTTTCAAGCTCGGCACCTGCAACAATGGTCTCTGCAGCTGCTTCAATGAAAACTCAGAATATGCCGTACCGAAAAACGTAAGTTGTCCTATTAACTAACGTTCAAATACAAAAGATACTGCGACGCATGATCTGCGACAATTGCCAAAGGAGTGAATATATTTTTAATTACCCAAAATATATTTTTTTAAATGTACATATGAATATTTTTGCACTTCACTATTTTGTGCAGTGCAAAGAAGAAAAAAAGGGGACTACCTGTCAAAAAGCTTGTTTGAAGGCCAGCACTGCTAATGTTAAGTACGCCAGTTCCTACATTTGCGGGAAACGCTGTTTTTGTACTTATAAACTCGACGGAGTCGAGAAATGCGGGGCTACCGAAGGCCACAATTCTAAATTTGACTGTGGCTATGACTGTACAAACTTTAAAGATACTGATAAGAAGAAGAAAGAGTGTAAGGTCTTTACTCCAGAGCTCGATGACCGCTGCACAGGAGCGAATAAAACGAAAACTTGTTCCTCGTCCTTTGGGTATTGTTTCTGTAAAGGTGCAGTAAAAGACGAATACGGTACTTTGGTAAGTAGCAAACAAACTAAATAGATTTCATCCTACCTTTCCAAATGCGTTCGGTTTTAATTTTATTTAAAAACTTGTTAAATTTTAGTCAACAAGTAAGTGTGTTGAAGAGCCTTATTGCGCAAATCTATGCACTGTACCAAAATTCGACCCCCCTCCAATCGGAAACGAGGGACGAGGACAACTGTGCACTAGAGTGGTCAATGGCGTAACCCACAAACATTGCTTCTGTCCAACAAAAGGTTGATAAGCACACAGAATAACTGAAAAAGAAAAATTGTAAACCCATAACATCATGGAATGGACACGGAGCGACATCATATATTATAAAATATATTGCAATCACATTTTAATTTAATTCGTTTTGACTTGTTACTAAATTATATTATTCGGAAATATTGGTTAACGTGTGTAAAAATGAAATACATATTAATTAATTGGAGTTTGGGTTTTCAGTTGAGGTTGGGTGAAAACAAATCTGATTACTAAATACATAGAAGGTATACCAGACTAAGAACATGAGGCATGAGCACGCCTCGAAGTATAGTTGGATCTAATTAAATTTTGTAGAAGCAAAAGCCCGCATCGAGTATTACCTGGGCCTCGGATACGAACTCGGGCTACTATTCGAAGTACACCGTTGCATTCAACAATTCAAAAAAAAAGCATTTATCTGGCTCAGGAATCGGATCCATTTGCTGGCCGTTCGGTTTCTTAAAAGATTTTACCTGAATAACGCGGATCCTTTTTTCGCTGTAACATAAGTTCTTAGTAGTGGAACCACAATTACCCCTATGCTATGCTTGATATCGTTTAGCTGGTAGTCAAGTGTGCTATACAAAATTTAGTACGAGCATTTAGAAAAACTAAATAATTTAATTCTACATAAATCATGAGCGTTGCAAGGCAAGGCGATCACCGTACAACTTTATGTCATCAGGAACATGCCCGCCAAACTCTACAAATATAATTTCAATAACTATTTAAATTCGAATTATTATACGAGTGGCGGTACTTTACCAGTGTATAAAAATTCTTTCGGCGTCCATGTGAGGATAAAACTGCCCTCCAAACGAGTAAGCAGTCATTTTTAACTGCTCACTACCATGAAAATACGGATCTTCTGAATTTGAATTTGAAACGACAAGCTTCATAATTCGACTAATTTTTCGATCCAGTTCTCGGATAATTTTACCGTATGCTGAGTCGTCGAAAGCACTGCTGAGGAGCAGGCTCGAAACTTTACCTTTACCTTTTACTTCAACTTTACGTTAACGAAACCAGATACATCATCCATCGCCTTGGGCAATACAAGTGCGGTTTATTTCCCTTTAAAAATTGCTTATTTTTTTTAGCAAAGTTTGAATAACTTTGTCACCAACGACATCCTAAATCTGGACGGACGATGAACTGTTCAAGGTTGTGTGCTACGATTCTAAGTGGGTTGATCAGTCTTGTCCAGAATACAGTGCAGTTTTGCACGTTAAATTTCAGTCTGTAATTAGTCAGATTCATTTCAGCTTTGAACTACGGAGAAAAAGAACCAATAATTATTCAATTGCAATATCCTGAAAATCTACCAGGAATGAATGTCCTTTGCACAGTAGCAAGTACGCGGCAAAAGAATATTAGTTTTTATTTCCTTAAATTTATTGTACTCCTTGAGCGTCACAAGTCAACTCTTCGAGCTATTTTCGTTCACGAAGCGATTGCAGTGGTCATGTCTCAATAGGCTCGTATTCGAAATCGTTTCGATAAGATCATAATGCTGAAAAATATGATAAGTAAAATTCCATGCACAAAATATGTATTTAGATTCCGAGTTTGCATTACCGCTCGAGTAAGCTCCAGAATTGAATCAAACCCTATGTACTTCGATAAACATGATCTATTATCCCCTTTGCCTTCTAAGATTTCACTGTGAACGGTGCCTATCCAGTTTAGTGCTTCAGGAAATAACCTAGACTTGTAACTGTAACTTGTATGCCACAAGGCCGCGATTTCATAAGGCGTCTTCGAGTGAAAGACTAAAGCCAGTGCACACATCGCCAAACCCAAGTAGAATCTAATTAAATTTGGCAGTTTTAATGCAAGTATACACTCGTAAAATGTTAATAGAAATTCACTTACGTCATCTGAGTTTAGATCATACATAATTGTGCGTTTACTAACTCCCGGCTAATGTACTCTCCGCGAACCGAATTCTAGTCGCGCTCTATTAAAAAGAACTGTCGTCCTTCTCTCCAATAACTAAAATTTATTTTGTTCTGATCAAAACCAGCAGCTGAATCAATGCAATTTATAATTCGAATAATTACAAGTGTTGACTAATTAAATTATATTTTTCCAGTTGTAATTGTAAATTAGGGAGACCCTAGGTTCTACTCATTCAGATCCACTTGCAGTAGGCAATATCCCTTTTGTTGCACTAGCCACCATTTTTATTGCCAGGAGCTCGGCAGCACTCAATACACTTTTTGCTAGAAACTCATTTTTGTGTTAAAAAGATTTGCTCCTTCAGAAAATTGAGGAAAAAATCAGAAAAATCGAAAACATCATGAGTTTTAACTAAAATTTAAAAAATCGGTTATTTGGATTTTTTAAATTTTTTTTATCCTTGCTTAATGTCCTCGAATATAGATATTACTAAAACCAGGTGAAAATCGAAAAAATCAAAACGATCAAAAAAATCATGATATGTATCCCGAAAGCCCTGATTCAAATTAACTTGTCACAGAATTCAATTCAGGCAGGTTCGTGATGCAGAGCATTTAGTCGTCAGTTTTATTTATACTAGCCCGGGGTGTGGCAATGGGAAAAATTACTCAAGCGCTCATCAGTAACTCAGCAATGAGTCGGGACGCATGACATTCCACGAAGTTTGTTGCACAATTGTACTGTAATTAGCGTTTCTCATGACTTAATGGACCACGAACCTATACGACACTTATCCTATGTGCAAGAACAACAGGTGTACGTGCGTACTCACTCTTAATTTTGGGCACTATACTATACATATCTAATTCTATATGCCCGAGTATCCTGGACTTAATTAGGATGAATCATTGCCGAATCCAATCATGTGCGTGTCAGACGATGCTTTACCGTTTTCGATTCGATACCAACTACTTGATTCACTTTTATAGTTTCCGCTTCGAAAAATTTCATTTGTGAACTGGACAACAAAATTGTGTAATAACAAGTAGGACATAACGACCTGAATTAAAGATTGAAGTGTTTGATATCATACCAAAATGTTACTTTTCAAATTGATCTGCTTTGAGTTTCTGTTTGACTGAAATTTGAAAAGCGTTAAAAGAATTGTGATCGCGTCTCTTTTCTAAACTACCAACTAGGATTCTCTACCTCAGTCTACGAATGCGTTTAGAAAATACCACTGTGCAAATGGCCTTATGTAAAACTGAAATGAAATAGTATTTAATTCTGAGTTTGTTCTTGTAGACAAGCTCAATGACTAGCACGAATAGAGCTATCGTTAGGAGTGCTGCCCATCCTACAAAAGTGGACAGGATTCTCCAATTGGCCATTTGAAAAGGTACTGGGAGTGAGTCGCGATACTCCTGCATTGCAAGCAAATGCTGAAGCTCCGTCATCTTTAGTATTCTCTCCATATCTTTGTAAAATTCAAAAACGCCAGACTCCTGCATGTTCTTTCTCCAGCGCACTAGTTGTTTCTGTGCAAGTCCGCCGAAGTAGTCGATATTTGGTTCTCCAAACACGTTAACTCTGGCAGCCAGGCAATGTACGCCTTTGCTTCTGTAATATTCATCTACCACGTTGAGAAATCCGAGATATTCAGGTGTCTTATCAGCAGGCATGATGACTACTATGTTACAAGCCGCCAAGTGTTCCTGAAAATTGAGAAACCAGTCCGGTTCCAGAGCTGCATACACTTCCCACCAGGTCAGGTTGCATTGTGCTTCACGCAACCTCTCTTCAATCCAACTCGGACTTTGGCTGGTGATCTTGTAGCCCATCAAGAAAAGGTCTACCAATGTTTCGGCTACGATGAGGGGTGGTGGAAGGAGGATCAGAGATGAAATGACGCTCTCGTAACTGTATGTCAAGACAATAGACACGAAAATAAGAATTATAAGGTTTCGCCGACGATTAAGAATGGTGCATGACTGCCGCAAAAGTATTGCGAGGACTTCAAACCACTGACTGCGTAAAAGGAAACTCAAGCTCAGGCACGAAGCAAGAATAAAACCCCATGAAGCGCCATCGAACGGAAGGGTCCAGAATTTATAGCTGAACTGCTTCTCGTTCATCCGACCGAGTGCAGTAAATGGAACTCAGAAATGATGAGCCAATAAATACCATTTTAATAAATGTTTCAAATGTGCGGCTCTCAATATTGTCTGTTAAAGTAAAGGCGTTATTATCCTTCATTGCGAAGCCTTTTGACGGATTTTTGAAAGTTGAGTAAAATAAAATTTCATAATCAGAAAAATCCCTAAATTTTAAACTTGCGTTTAGCTTATAAGCAGCGTTTTCCAGAAAGATCTTATTAGAGTTACACACAATTTGAGCTGGTGAAGTTTTCCTTTTTCGTACTTTGTAGAGAAACTTGCACAAGCGAGTAAGGGAGTTTGCTCTGAAAGTATGGATACCAACAACGAGAATCGTTGGCTCTACTGAGAGCTGTCGGGTTTTAATCGAAACCCTTGCCAATCCAGTCAACGATAACTTTCTTTGAAGTGCTTTAGGTAGCCAAGTTAATCTGAACTTAACAGAACATGTACTGCAATGGACGACTCCAGTCTTTAAACCAAGTTCATCATGTGATACTCGAAGAATAAAAATGGTGGATATCTGTATAATTCGAGTTCCGAAGTCCTTAGTCTGGCAGGTTGCATTTTCACTCGAAATCAGCAAAAAAATGTTGGTTTGGTAAAATAAACGAGATCCAAAAATTGGGAAAAGATTCTTCTCAAGGCACAAGTCCATTTCGACCATGATGTTGACGGAACATTTTTCACGGGATTCCAGCTCTGTTTTTAGGACTTTGCTTTCTAGCGGGAGTGTCTTTCTAAAAAGAAGTTTTGTTATGGTCCAGACATAATATCCTTGATTCTCCGCCAGTAGTTGATCTACCATATCAATGCTTCTGCCATGACTAACGCCGTAGTCAAAGTAAATTGTGTTAAAACTGCAAGTTTCGAATCCACTCGTGTCAATTTTCAGTGCAAACAGTTGAAATATTTTAGAAGCAAGTATGTAGAGAAGAAGAAACTGCATTTTTGAATTCCGTTTTCTAATGGCCAGGAACAGCAGCACTTTATTGTGTTACTGATTTAGCTTATGACTTGGAATCAGCTGTATAACGGACGGCGTTCAGAAGGATACGGATGTCTTTCTAATATGACGTGGACGTGGACAAGTTTGGTCAGAAGTAATTACTTTGATTAAAGCGCCATCGTTCATGCTTTTGTTTTGCTTTTGAGCTGGCGTGATGACAATAGCTGAGTGGATTAAATCAATTTAGTTGACATGCTAAGCAAACATCTTTTAATATTTTTATGAGCAGATAAGCAGATTCATTCCATTTAATAACTACGGAATTCAGGTGACATGCAATGTGGCCTATTGTTTGACTAAGCCTACCTATTCAGAGCTGAAAGTGATGGTATTCCATGTAGAAATGAAAATAATTTATTTCTATGTAGACAACATCACATATAAAAAACTTGAAAGTCATTTTAAATCTTCAAAGCAAACCAGTATTTTAACTGTTTTATTATAAATTATGATATAGTGTAAAATCATGCGAATAATATAATTGCGCATTTACAATATCATTTGCTGGGAGGTTTTCATATTCGTGGACCTGAATATTCGGCTTACTTAAAAAAAACGAATATTCCGCAAAAGCATCCGCGATATTTGATGAATATTTGGCAAATTTTGTCAGCTAGTTGACTATAGTATTAGCAAAATTTTAGAATTTTAGATTGGAAAATGCCAAGTCTAATTCCTATTCGATTGGTCCTGAGAAAATCGCAATTGGGCGCCAAACAATGTTTTACACACGCTCAACGTTCATACTCCCGTTTACTTTATACTTACTTCATTTGCTAAAAAAAAGGTTTCATACACATTTTATATAAGGCATGCTCGGCAAAAAGTCTCAATCGGCGCTTGTCGTCTCGAAAATTGATGGCAATTGGTACCAATATCTGATACTTCTTGTTCCATTTGAATTTAGTTCCTCTTAATCGCAAAAATATCAGCAAAACTTCGATCCAGCTTATATGAATCAATGACAGGAATACTGATTGACTGGAAATAGGTAAAAACCTGATTCCTACTGGAAATTGCACAAAATACAGTTAACCTGAGAGCATGCGCTTTAACGCCTCATTTTATCTATAGTCTTTCACGGCCATTGCGATAATTTTGTGCTGTAACGTCTGCTAACCCGCGGTCAGGGACACGAACCGAATTCTAGTCGCGGCTGATTAAACGTACAACTTTCTCAAAAATAACTAAAATTTATTTTGTTCAGACCAAAAACAGCAACTGAATGCAGGTAATTTATAATTCGAATTATGACAAGTATTTTTAGTGACTTTTAATTAAATTACAGTTTTCCCGTCGTAATTGTAAACTGAAGAGGAACTTGGTTTGCACTATTCACTTGCAGAAAGCAATGTCCCCTTTGTTACACCAGCCACCATTTTTATTACCATGAGCTCGGCAGCACTCAGAAACTTCTTGATTGTGGTTTCCAGGCCCGCGAGCACAATATTCATTGCATGGCCCAACAAGTTTTGCCTCAGTTTCTATATAAATTAAAAAATGATTTAATTATTTTTGTACAGACAACGTGCTTCTGGAGTTCATTTGTTTTCAGAATTCCATACCTGGAGCAGCGGCGATGCAAGCTAAAACCACAACGACGAGGACTACTGTTAACTTCATTTTGTTGAAATGTAAAGAAATTAGTTTGGAGTCTTAAAAATAGCAGATGCCGCAGAATGAAATATAGTAGGTTACTGGTACAGACATTTTTCGTGGACTTTTATTTATACTAGTCCCGCAAGTGACTGTATTGCTCAAGCGCTCATTATTAACTCATCAATGAGTAGTTTACTTCGAAATGCATGAAATTCTAGATTCTACGGAGTTTGTTGCACAATTGTAATTAGCGTTTCTTATGACATAATAGACCGCGTGAAGAACAGTGTTGTACTGTTGCGCAAGAGTAAGATTAATGAGTTGGGCGTACGTACTTCTAATTCTGGATATTATACTTATCTTTAGTACTTTTAGCATTCTAAATGACCCAGCATCTCGGACTAAAATAAAATTAGTTTTATTCGGGTCTTCTCCGTCTTCGTATTCTGACTGCTGGAGTTAATTGTAATAGTCCCGGCTCCGAGAGAGTTGCATACCGGTTCGGACAAAATTAGGAGAGGAGATTAAATAAATTCACCTGACATGCACTTCAAAGCTAATAGTTTGCAATGTTTTTATGAGCTGACAATCATATTCATTCCAGTTATAATTAAAAACCTGCGTGCAGCATTCGATCGGCGGCCTCATGCCTACGGCAGGTTTCTACTACTTTCCGGTAGTTTGGGACCAGAAGGTCAGATCTGCAATATTGCGGATGTTGACCTCTTAGAAATTTAATGAGCTAAGCTAAGCTACATGTGATTTGAATGTTCACTTGGAATGCAACCAACTTATAAATCATCTACAGGGTGACATGAAATGATTTGACCCCTCGCCATCTCATATACGGGAAGGTCGTACACAGACATCCAATATACCAAATCAAAGCCAAGTTCATTGCCGATCTAACAGTACCGTGATCATCAATATTGGGCGAAAAATAACCGCTGCACAGCGCAAGGGAGAAAAAGTGGCGCGATTTCTCGGGCCAGTTTTCTCTCGGCGGCGGCGCTGCAGAACATTGTTTGGGGAAACAGCTCGACCCGTGCGCCACACGGGATACCAACGAGCTGGTGTAGCCAGTTGCCTAACTAACGCATGAAATTGTATTTGCATGGAGCAATATGCAAATATAAGTGTCT
>VNWX01003205.1:0-10639 GCA_009869905.1 Ceratophysella communis | reverse complement strand
AGGTTTTCTGTGCTTTCACCGGAATGATCACACATTTCGTGTTTCTCTCGGCATTTGGCTGGATGGCTGTTGAAGGATACATTGTGTACAAGATGGTGGTAGACGTTTTTGACACAGGAATCGAAAATAAGATTCGATTAAGGCTGTTTGCATATGGAGCACCGTGTGTCATTGTTGCGATTGTACTGGTCGTGCATTTATTCAGTGCTAATCCTTCTTATGGCGGAGATTTGTAGTAAGTTTTGACCAGAATTTTTCGGATAATCGACAATTATTCTCGACGTATCGATTCATACGGTTAAAGATAAATTTCGAATGCCTGTATATTTGCAGTTGCTGGCTAGAGGGTTCTTACATATGGGCATTTATTGTTCCGGTAATACTGGTCACAGCGGTAAGCGTTAACTTCATATCCGGACAATTCTCGAGTATAGTTATTTCTAAATAAATCCTGTAATTTTTGTCCTGAACAGGTAAATATTCTAGTCCTAATAATTGCCCTTACGAAGGCGTATCACAAGAATAATTCTACAGCTCAGGTGAAGCAGTCCGCCAAGAAATCCAGGTATTTGCCAAATTTCGAAACGTGTCATGGTATGTACCCAGATGCTTCTGATATTTGTAAAATTAATTATTTTCATAATTTTGGCAGGAATATGATCCTTGGAACACTGTCGCTAACCTGCATACTGGGTATTACCTGGATTTTCGGTCTGCTCTTGACGGCAAGTAATGCTCATGTCTCAGTTGTCGGAGCGTACCTGTTCACCATTTTTAATGCTTCACAGGTAATTTGGTCTATTTGGGTGCGGAACAATATAGAATGGATTCTTGATATTGGAAGCTTACTGGGGACGCCCGAAATAGTTGCTAATTGAGGAAATTTCCATTTCAGTATATAAAATTAAGCCTATTTTGCCTGCCTGGGTTTAATTTCCATTTAAGGCTGTCATGCGCGGTTTGAATTTAGCACTCTTGGCGCCATTTAGGAATCATGCTATTCCGCTTGGTAAAAGTTGGCGAACGATCCGAAAAACGAAAGTCAGACAAATTTATCGCCAAATTGACCGTTGATTTTGACACTGCTGCTTGTATATGGCTGGCAGCGTCGGCAGGGGTGTAAAACAGACAAAACATCTGATGAATAATAAATTACACGGGAGTTCCTCCACCACGCAGTTACCTTTGCGTTTTGAACTAATTAAAAATGTGTTTTAAACAGTTTAAGTATCACAGAATTGGTATCGCTCATCGATTTTATCCATAGTTCTACTAATCTAGTAGCATTTCATTTGCAACGGTGAACCGAAAATTCGCAGTTTATAAAATTACGCATTTGTAGCAGATCAATCCAATAATTTCCAAATACATGGAGCGCGATGAAAAGAGTAAGTCTTTAGCTTTAAAATGACATATCACTCCACTTTAAACGTTAAGTAATAAGCTCAGGGTGGAGGAACCCGTGGGGCATGTTTAGCATGGAAGTTTAGCACTACAGAGAACTACCTTAAGGAAATTTTGAAATATCCGAGTTGCCAATTTCGAAATCCCAATGACCTATACAACGAATTGGCGAGTAAAAGCAAACGTACATAACCGAAAGTAACCGCAAAAATTAACGGCGTTATTTGAAACACAGCAATTTCACGTTGCATTAAATAAAAATTTGGGCAGCCTGCCGGTTAGAAGATTTTATGCATTGGAAATATCGTGTATAGTATGTAATATCTGAGGTTAAATTTCGGGATTAAATTTTTCAACTTCAAGTGTGCTGAATGCTAAAATGCATTTAAATTCATGTTTGTTAACTATTTTCCTTATTTCTAGGGAATCCTAATCTTCATCTTCCACTGTTGGATGAATAAACAAGTTCGAAAAGCAGTTGATCGTCGAATTTCAACATGGACCTCGGGATCTTACCCTTCCGGGAATTCCAGATCGCAGCCGGCAAATTCAGCGAGTTATTCCGCTGCCAAGCGGACTGAATCCACGCGTGGGTCAAAGTCCAGTGGCTCTGATAGGCGAGAAGTAAGCATATTTTATCATAAACAGGATCAACTTCCAAACAATACTAAATTAAATGATACATTCTTGCCTCATCAGACTCAAAACCTTGAAGACGCAGACCAGGAACGCTGAGACACTGCCTACAGTCAACCTAGCCACTCATCCTAACGTAAATGTTCAAAATGGCGAGGCACCACCATTGGATAAGACGAAAGATGATGGCATTTCAGATATGGGATCAACAGATTCGGAGCAAGATTCAGAATCTGAAGAAGACGAGCTTAACAAGCCATCAGAGCCAGTTATGCTCAAATATACCTCAGCCGAAGCCTAAATAATATACCACCCCATTTTTGTAAATTATTTGTATAATATTTATAAAATCAGCTTTGACAACGAATTTTTAGCTTCATTGGAATTCAGTTTTTACCGTTGTGTTTTTATGAAATTATATAAAACATGTAAACTTTATATTTGTTTGGAAGCTTCTTTAAAAACACAGTTGAAATACATCATATAGTAACTTAAATACTTACTTCCGGGTTTCAAGTACATAACTTTGGTAAGAGTACTTAACTCGGATCGGTTACTTATTTAATCTCAAAGCGGAACACCTATGCTAAATGGTAGTGCATTATTATCTTGCCCTGACGTAAAACAGTTTGATACGAATACAGAAGACAATGCATTCGCTTTTTAAGCCTTCAGCAAATAATACACATCACAGACAATAATCAATAAATACATTTCCACGAAAAGATCCAGTATTGGATGGAAGTGTTCCTGTTGTTTGAAAATTACATGATTAAAAGTACCTACCATAAGTCCAGATGTCTAGAACCCCTGCATATTTCTGTTCCGGGAGTTTCTGTTATTAAAAATATTTATTCGTTCATCGAAAAGCGTAGTTAATATCCGGATGAATCACTCCTTAAAGATAAGCGTGTTAGTCTGACAGTCTGAGCGTTGTTCCTGCTGCGTTTAAGGATTGAATGTAAAACCATTATTGTTCAATCCTAATATTTGCACAAGAGTAGCAGACCGATAATTTTGCACAACATTTGAAATTATATCAATCAATGTTGGTTTAATTATTCATACACTTTCTATTTAATATTGTCGATATCAAAACTTGAAATATTGATGTATAATCCCTAGCTAAGTTACGGAAGAAATATGTGTACATGACCAGCAAAACAGCGTGTTGGCCTGTTGGCGTTGGCAATATTTGGCATCATTCTGTTCAGTCAGTTTGTGAATTACTTTGATCGTATATCCGGACGTGACGGACTTTAAAAAGTTGACATGTTGCTCCTGAATCTGCACTTACTTGGATTAATTTATTATCTGAGTCATGCAGCCTCGGCGGGTCAGAAAGTTTCAGAAAGGCCGAGGGCTGTGGACAAACCCTTAGTTCGAAAGTGAATTAAGCATTCAATCTGTCCTATCTTAATTCGTAATAAATTTAAAAGGACATCGGCTGTATTTCGTGTGTTTTTTCCTCATTTAAGGGCTCCTATTGGGAAAAAGACGGAAGCCGCAGCCCAAATAAATCAACCTGCCGTTTTCTCCTGTATAGCACCTGAAGAGCCTTTTGAGGAGTGTTCATGGAAGCATGGAGAACTTCAACTATCAATTGCTAAAGGCTTTTACAGAAACGATTCAGAATTCAAGGTTTCAAGAAAAGCATTGGTTGAGGGGTACGAAATTATTTCAGGTAAAAACCCGCGGTCGTGCGAACTTCATATTGCCAGGTTCAAGGATTCTGACGCTGGTGAATGGAAATGCAGTCTCTTGATGGGAAACTTCGATAGCGGGTACATATTCGGTGAAACATTTCTAGTAATTAGTGTTCGAATCGCCGGTAAGTAAATTACAAGCCGCTGAATTTAACCAACGGAATAAGAAAGTTTTAAACTCATGCTTTTGTACGAAAACTTATATTTATTTTAGAAATCCATGATGCTCAGGAGTTAAATCAGCCATTATTACCAATTACCGAATCAGTGATTCCAATCACTAGAGTTGAAGAATTCACTACAGAGAAGGAACCATTCCTGGAACCTTCCGACCAGAAAGCAATGAATTTACAAAATTTTGATTCCGGAAAATGCCGACACAAATGTCGTATGGAAGACCAATACGGCCAACAACACGAAGCATGTTTAGGAAGCACTTCAGTCACGAAGTGCCCAGTTGGTTCTTCGGGCTCAATTTCATTTGAATGCAGTTCAACCTTGGGTGCTGGCATTGATGGGCGGCTAAACTTTTCTAATTGCTCGTCCAATTGGATTACCAATTTGATGAATTTCACTCGGGTAAACTAGAAAATTTTAAGACACTCATACAAAGTTAAAAATTTAATTATTTATTGATATAGCCCAGCCCGATGAACACGACCGGTGGAGAAGACACACTTAAGAAAATTAAATTGAATCTTGACAACAGTTCCGATCGTGTAGCCAGGTTGTATGGGCACGAAATCGAACGAGTACTGGACATTGTTGACCACATCGTGGATCACACGCAGACAAATATGCAGAATGTTGATGAGTCAGAGAAAATTGTTGAAACTTCAATAGGGATTTTTGGAGCCCTGGCTAATGAGACGAATAGTATTTGGGGTCAGCTTGACGAGGTTTGTCTTGGATTCCGAAATTTTGATTGAAACAATTTAGCAGTTTAACTTAAATTTTACAGGCAAAACGAGCATTAGTCGCAACGAGACTTTTTAACACGATCGAAAATACTGCTTTCACTCTGACCAACACAAGCGATAACTCAAGTACAGATTATTCTTGGACCAGGGTATATGAGAAAGTTCAATCAGTCGAATGAACTAACGGTCGTTGTCGGTGCTTTACGAAGACTGGGTTTGAACCAGAGTTTGATGACTGAGGGAGATACATTGGCTGACTTTGCATCAAATTTGCAACTTCCTGCGGAATGGCAAGAGCTGATACCTGGGACAGATGATTTTCAGTTTGTGCAGATGAAGATGGCAACTAAATTGATCGACAATATCATTCCACCCAGTATTGCTCAGCATGGTTCGAAATCTGTCAATTCTCAGCTAACCTCATTTACCGTTGCAAATTCTAATGGAACAGTGGCTCTCAAATTCAGAGGTTGGTTTGGTACTGGTGGTCAAGTATCTTCAAAGTAAAATAATTAAAATACTTCGACGTTTGACACAGGCTCGGGCATACGAATCACTTTCCAGCACACAGCTGAAGCCTGGGGCACAGAAGAATCTACAATGGTCCCTCGAAAGCTTCACGATGGAGAACAAGCCAAAGCCGTACTTGGTAGCGGCGTATGCGTCTACTGGGATACGCAAAAATCGTATGCAGCCGACGCGCAATAAAATTAAAATTCTATGAAGCCATTTTAATTACATCGATTTTCGAAATTTAGAAATTGGTCGACGGAAGGATGTGAGATGATTGAATCCACAAGAACGTTCACCGTTTGCGAATGTCAGCATTTGACTGCTTTTGCTGTTCTGATGAGTAGACATAAGTACACGGTTAGTTCAAAATCGAGTCTAGCCTGAGCTAAAAATATGGAGCTGTCAAAATTCTTGACATTTGTTTAATTTAAAAAAAAATTATATTTTCCAGGGCAGAGACATTGGATTAACAGTCACAACGATTTCACTCTGTTCCTTATCGATGGTTGGCTTGCTAGCCACGATTTTAATTTTCCAGACGTTTCCGATTGCGAGAAATAAGCGTACGTCCATCACAGTTCAGCTATGCAGCTGCCTTCTTCTGGGTAACGTACTAATTTTGACCATCATGGACCGAAACAACTTTGCACTTCCCGACGTAAGAATTGATTGTTATTTTTTTTTTTAAATTCAGCATCAGAAGTATACGTTAAAAACATTCTGCCTTTCCCAGATGCTCTGTACCATTACTGGAATGCTAACGCATTTCGTATTTCTCTCGGCTTTCACCTGGATGGCTATCGAGGGCTACGTTGTCTACAAAATGGTGACCAGCGTCTTCGTAACTGGTGTCGAAAATAAAATTCGATTAAAGCTTCTCGGTTATGGCATACCATGCTTCATTGTTGGAGCCATGATTGGATTTCACTTTTACCAGCCTCCTTCATATGGTGGGGATTTGTAGTAAGTGCTAATTAAAGTTTTAACGTAAGGCAGGGATCAATAGGGGTCACAGGCAATCGACTTCTGCCCTACGTTACAAATTTCGTGATTCATAGGCCAATTTCTCTAAGTTCTGCAAGTATTTTGAATATTTCTAGTTGCTGGCTTGAGGGTGATTCCATTTGGGCATTTATCGGGCCGGTTTTATTGGTTACGACGGTAAGGTAGTTTCAGACTATAAGTCAATTTTTAAAGTACATTTTAAGATTCAATATGGTGACTTGACTACAGGGAAACGTATTCGTCCTAATCACGGCTCTGATTAAGGCCTATAAAAAGAATATTACGTCTGCAAAAGTGAAGCATTCTGGCGGCAGAGCAACGAGGTATTTAGCAGCCTAATAAAACTGTAGACAAATTATTTAGCTTTAATGCAATAGAAAATTTTGATCAAATTTTAGCAATATGATTTTTGGAACCCTATCACTCACTTGTATTTTGGGCATCACCTGGATTTTTGGGCTGTTCTTGACGGCGAGTTATTCTCATGTTTCGGCTTATCTCTTTACGGTTTTTAATGCTTCACAGGTACAATTGTTATGAACAAAGCGTGGATTTGTAATTGTAAGGTCACTTTTATAATGCTCTCGTTTTTCTAAAGTTAGCGTTTATATTTTTAAGGGTATCTTTATCTTCTTCTTTCATTGCTGCATGAACAAGCAAGTCCGAAAAGCTATTCGCCGTAAAATTGCAGTATGGACCTCTGGCTCCTTTTCAACGGACAGTTCAAATTCTAGGCTACAAGTACAGAAGAAAGCGGAAACGGGTAACGTTTCTGCCAAGCGGAAGAAATTCGTCGGATTAACGACTCGAGCTGATAAACTAAATCTAAATGTAAGCTTTTCACCAAGAATCGAATGGTCCAAATACTAAATTATTTATTTCACTTTATTAATTAGTCTCGAAGCCTTCAAGATGCAGCACCACAACCATATCTAATGTCAACATTAATCACGGCGACAATTCTCAAGGCAAAATTGCAAAACACTGGAATCGAAGAGGAGCCGATGAAGCAAGGCCAAGCATCGGATTCGGGTATAATTGATTCTGATTTCAGCTCTGAATCTGAAGATGAACTTCTCAGTCCACCTGATCCCATAATGATCAAGTACACTTCAAACAGGGTCTCTGGTTTAAATTTTTAGCTGAATTTTGCATTAAAAAGATTGAAAGATGCACTTGCTTGTCTGTTCTATTGTTTTACTGTATGTTAGCAACTCGAACGAAAATCACGAATAATAATTAATAAAATTCAGTAAATTCACCTAAAAAATGAGCGCATATTTATTTTTCTACCATAGTACCACCTTGATTTTTGTAAATTATTTGTATATTTAAAAAATAGCTTTAACTTCGAATTTCCAGTTTAAAATCCTGCAGTTCAATTTTTATCGTTGTGTTTTTATGAAATTAAACAGAAGATAAATTTTATATTGTTTGAAAGCTACCTGAAACACAAGTTGAAATATACATATCAAATCGTAACACGTATATCCGGGTTCGAAGTACATTTTTGATAAGAGTTACAGGTGGGTTACTGTTACTTACTTAATCTCAAAGCGGAACACATATATTCTAAATGATAAAGTTTTTGTTTATAAACTTGTTCTGACGTAAAGTGATTTGATACACATACAAGACAATGCCAAAGTTTTTTAAAGCAAACAAGAAATAATTTACATCTTTCATAACATGCAAATTTCGATACGATAAACCCAGTGAAAATGAGGTGGAAAGACTTCCACGAACGGACGAACTGCGCAAGTAGCTGCATTTTACTGGATTAAATTTTTTTTTGAAAGTTACATGATTAAAAGAACCATAAGTCAAGGATATTTTTTGTTTTGGAGACTTGCTCTAATTAAAATATTTATTCGTTTTTCGAAAAGCTGATACCCGGATGAATCACTCGTTAAAGAATAGCTAAGTATTTATGCTAATCTGAGCGTTGTTCTTGCGTACAAACGAATTGTGTAATGTAAAACCATTGTTTAATCTTAATATTTGCACAAAAATAGCAGACCGATAATTTTGCAGAGAATTTGAAAGAATAAGAATCAATGTTGGTTTAATTATTCATACAATTCATATTTTAATATTATCGACATCAAAACTTTCATTATTGTTTAATCCCAACAACCTATTTAAGTCTAGACAGAAATATGCAGACATGAACAGTTAAATAAATTGCGTGTCAGGTATATTTCCGTTCTGTCTAGCCTGTGAATTACTTTTATCGTATCCGGCCGGACAAAAAGGGCGATTAAATTGACATGCTACCACTAAAGTTATTTTTAACTATAACTGTATTAATTTTCTATCTGGGGCATGCAGCCTCAGAGTCCGAAAGTAGGGAGGTGGAATACCAAGACGAATTTCCGCAATTTCCTTCACGTCGGAATATGAATAATAGCCACGAAGAAAAAGTGGAATCTTCTGGGTAAAACTTAAATCAAACCTAACCTTTTGAACATGTATTAATTTCTCACCTTACCCGTAGATTCTTTGTATTATTAATTATTACAATAACGTGAGCTTATATTTTTCCGCTTCGAAAGTAAATTGAGCATTCAACCTGCCCTAACTTAATTCGTATTTAGAAGCACATGCACATCGACTGTATTTCGAGTTCTTTTTTAATTCAAGGTTTCCTCTGTCGAACAGGACAGAAGTCGTCGTTGCACAAATAAATAAACCTGTCAATTTCTCCTGTAAATCAACTGGAATTGGACAGCGTATTGGGATCTGTTTATGGAAGCATGGAGATTATGTCATAGAGGTACGAATACTAGGATACTAGAGCGGAACAATCCTAGCGCCTTATGGGTCCCACTTCAGGTTTGTTGTCGCGAAAATTTGAATGCGCTTTCCACGCGGAATTTGAATATTACACCAGAGGTCATTGACCTGACGCCAATCTACCCAATGCTAAATAAGCTGTAACATCCAAGGTTAACGACCTCTTCGGTCAGCACCGACACACGCTGTAGGGCCAAAACTGGGAAAAGTAATTGGTAACTACGGGTTACCGGTGTCTAGAACTGATGAGCCTACTTCATAACAAACCCATTTTGAAACCAAAAAGCCCAATAGTTCCGCTCTAGTATCCTATTTTCGTACCTCTATGGATTATGTCATATCAAAGCCACTAGCCTATTACGAGGATTTAGAATACAATAATACTCAGCTAATGGTTTTGGGTGAACGGTATCGTCGAGTCGGTCGAGTCACTTTCGGTGAAAACGGACAATCTTGCGACCTGAGTATTGACAGTGTCGAAGACTTGGACGCTGGTAAATGGCGATGCTGGCTCTTTAGAAAAGACCCGCTTCCTGAGCCCATGTACTACAATAAAATATTTAGTGTTCGAATTACAAGTAAGTGTATAACAATCTATTGAATTTAACTCATGAACATGAAGCCAGAAAATTTAAGTCCTATGCTTTTACAGGAACACTGGCATTATCGATAGATCCGGATTCCGGAAAATGTCAACGCAAATGTCGTACGAAAGACCAATACGACCAATTACACGAAGCATGTTTAGGGAACACTTCAGTCACGAAGTGCCCAGATGGTTCTTCAGGCTCAATTTCATTTGAATGCATTTCACTCGTGGGTGGTGGAGTTGAAGGTCGGCTAAACTTTTCTAATTGCTCGTCCAACTGGATTACCGATTTGATGAATTTCATCGGGGTAAGCTAGAAGATTTCAAGACATCGTAAGAAATTTGCTGAGGATTAAATTATTTATTAATATGATATAGCCCGGCGCGATCAACACGACCCATGGGGAACATCTGCTTAAAAATAAAATAAAATCGAATCTTGAGAACAGTATCAATCGTATTCCGAGGTTATATGGTCACGAAATCGAACAAATGCTGGACATTGTTGACCGCGTTGTGAATCAAACGCAAATAAATATGCAACGTGTGCATGAGTCAGAGAAGATTGTTGGCACTTCTATCGGGATCTTTGGATGCCTGGCTAATGAGACGAATAATACTTGGGGTCAGCTTGATGAGGTGAGTCATGGAATCCGAAATTTTCATTTGAAAAATGTACATGTTGCATGTGTGAAATTTTTACAGATAAAACGAGCATCAGTAGCCACCCGACTTTTTACCACGATCGAAAATACTGCTTTCATTCTGACCAATTCAAGCAGGAACTCAAGTAGTCTTACAACACCAGGGTACATGAAAACTTTTAATGAGTCAAATGACCTAACTGTCGTTGTGGGTGCTTTACAAAGACCAGGTATCAACCAGAGTTTGATGACTGAGGCAGATACATTTATCGACTTTTTATCGGATTTGCAACTTCCTGCGGATTGGCAAGACCGGGTACAGGGTACAGGTGATATTCAGTTCGTCCAGATGAAAATAGCAACGAAATTGATCGACAATATGATTCCACCCAGTAATGGTCAGCATGGTTCGAAATCTGTCAATTC
>VNWX01003204.1:0-10642 GCA_009869905.1 Ceratophysella communis | reverse complement strand
ATATTTAGTCGAACACTAGACGACTAGGAATTGAAAATGGAAATACCCATTCTCGAACGGTATTTCATTCAATTAATTAATTAGTCAATTTTTCCTCTTTGGCACTAATGGTAAGGAAAAGAAACTATTCCTTCGAAATAGTTTCAAATGACAAGAAAATACACACAGGTGGGTAGAATTAAAGGAAGATAAGGTTCAAAGGAATACTGAAACTGGAATTACTCGAGGCTCGGCTGAGCTAATAGACTCTGTCCATTACCATAACTGCTAAAATCAAAACAAGTCCGCCAAACCCAGAAGCCGTTGACAAGGACGCAGAGTTCTTCTTTGCCTTCGGATTAGCCACACATATTCCTTCCTTATTGCACTCTCCGTCATTGGCGCAGTCAATTTTATAAGTATTCGTGTTCGAGCATTGCGTTCCAATCGGCGCAACACATTTCTGAACTTTATCGTTGTAAACTGAATTCGGAAAGCGACAGGTGCAAGTCGCATTCTTCTCGTGACACTCAAACCCTCGTCCAGTAATGCATTTGTCTTCATCCTTGTCATTGAAGGTGTTGCAGGGCTCTAAGTAGCCTTTTCCAATGGGGGTAGCTGCTGTGACCAACGTCAAGTTTATGGCCAGCACCAATGCGAGCATCAAGTAGATTTGAGTCAATGACGTCATTTTGATTGGAATTCCTGTAATTCAGAAAATCAGCATTTAGTGTTTCGTTTCATGAAAATTATAAATACGTAGTAAGTTTGACTAACACTTTTATACATATTCAAATTTATAACTTCGCATAACCAGGGAAGAAAACAAAGCTTTCAAGCGCTTGAAAATTTATATCCAAATCAAGTCCTGTAATAAAGGTAGATAGCCTTAATCCTAGCCTTCAAAAGTCGTGGTAATCGTTGCTGCTTTAAGTGCAAATTTTTAATAGTTTATTAAGAAACAACGTAAGCTCAGGTGGCACTTTAAGCATTACATCTATATCTAAGGAACAGTTTTCAAGTCGAGCAATTGAATCAAATTACATTATGACTTTTAGTAACATTGCCCATTATTTTAAAAACACGACTCCAGTTTAATTCAGCATCAATGTGACTAATTACAACTACCGGTGTGACTAATAGAGATAAAAGTGACAAAGCCCTCAGCTCGATAAATTTTTAGACTAAAACAGTCCCAGGTCACAGTGCTGTCCAAAATACGTTTGTTCCCCGCAAAGCCGTTCGCGTGCGTGCGAGGCCTCGGGTAATAATAATACCGGCAATACAATTATAATGATATAAATTATTAAAGTGCTTAGAAATTGGTACACGCATAATTTGATTCACCTTCTTGAGTCTGCTGTTAGTCTTGTACATAGTATTGCCAATTGTTAGAATTAAATTTTTGATTCCAAATGAAAATTTAGTTAAATTTTAAGGCAGTCAAGTTAAATATTATTATTTTTTGTTACCTGACACCGCAATCTGATGGTTCGAGTAGATATGTAGTAGATGGATGGATGTCTCCTACTTTAGTAAAACTACGAGTTGAAGCGTTGCGTTGTTGATGTGTCCTTCGATTCGATGCAAATAATAGCGTTGACGTAACTGTTGATTGTACCGGGCTGGAGCAAGCTGCGAAACTAATTAAAAGCTTCAAGTTGGCAGATCAGGTAACAGCGAGATAAATAATTTTATTTTCCCGGTGACTCAGCTTCAGCTATAGCGGCATATCGATATTTCTATTCCTAGTGAGACGAAAACCGGAGTCCAACTCGGCCCGGCGCATAAATAAGTATCCAATGCAAAATGCACAGCGAAGCAGGGCGAATTCTTCCGAATCCGAACCGAAACCACAAAATATTTACCTCCTAGCTAAAGATATGATTAGAACTAAATTGCCAGTAAGCAAATCATGTTAAGGAAGTTTAGCTATACTCATGATAATAATTATTTTAAAAATGCGTCAACACGTACTCTATTGTCTTAAACGTTTATCAATAAAAAGTAGGCCTCTTCCCGCATAAATTTGCGTTCAGTCAAACTGAAAAAAAATTTGGAACTTTTTATTCAATACATTTAACTAGTAAATTATAAATCTAACCTTATTCCTAGACGAGTACGAAATTTCAAAACACCTTAGCAAGGCCAGTTTTTAATTACCATATTGTAAAGACTCTAAAATATGGCATAAACAGCACATTAGCAAATCCATTGGAGAGCCTATTGATCATGCATACCTTGCCAAACGATTTCATATTCAACTACAACAAATCGACGACAGACAAGACTTAATTAAACTTAACTGCGTATCGGAATCGGAAAACGACCTTGTTATTTACTACAGGATAAGGCAAAAATCTAGACCAGAGCACACGATACACCATTGGGATTACCTACATCAATAAATAATTCGAGAATAAATTAACATATAAAAATTTCGGGAATGAATCTATACGCATTACGAACAAAACAGAGTTAATTATAAATAGGTTGATGGTTCAGTGCAGCGTGGACATTCAGAGCCGTGGTAAAATTGGATAGGTATTCAATACAGAGTCTCTTGCTCGAATAGTTCAAATAAAATAGCTGATGAATAATAACCATCAGCGTGCAATTGCATATTGCACTGAATCGGTGTATAAATAATGACCCTTCGTTATTATGAATATCTTTTCAATAATAACTGAACACAGAACACAGTGGTTATGTGATTCATTTATAAGCATCAAAATAATGGTCTCAGCTAGCAGTTCATTTGAAGGTCAATTTTTGGAACGATGCGGTTAGAATTAGAATATAAGAATAAATGGCATCAAATAATCCACCTAATTTTGTAATTGCAACTGTTATTCTAATGGGAGTGAAGATTGCTCGATTTTAGCGTTAGCTGAAAGGTTCTCCTCCTTCATCATTTCCTCCTTTAGACTTAAAAGAATTTCCGCTTCGCCCTTGGCCTCATGAGCTTGTTCGTGCCTCTTGCAGTGGGCACTCAGACGGAAACGAGATGGGCAGTAACGGCATCCAAAAGGTCGTTCTCCAGTGTGCTTCCGCTCATGACATTGAAGTGAAATGGACTGTGTGAACTTCTCTGGACAGAATCGGCAGGCAAATGACTTCTGACCCGTATGCAGTAAAACGTGACGATTGAGATGAGAGGTCAAACGGAATCTGGCTTGACAGAATGAACACTCATATGGTCGCTCTCCAGTGTGAATAAGCATGTGCTTGGTCAAAATAGCTTGTTGTGGGTAGTCTTCTTTACAGTATGGACACACGAAACTATTCGGCCCTTTCTGTTCAGGATGAGCACCGGCATGAACTCGACTATGACGCGTGAGGCATTGAAGACGTGCGAATTTGGAAGGACATTCGGGGCACTGGAAAGGCTTCAGACTGGAATGAACATGATAAGTGCTTCATGAGGTCGTAGTGAGTTCTAAAGATTTCCGGACAGATGTGACACATGTGAAGATTGGGTTTTGGGATATCAGACGCTGGAATCAGTCCACAGAATGCTGAGTTGTGTGATTGCAGCTGAGTGTAGTCAGAGAATTTTGTATGACAGGTTTCACAAGTCCAGGCGGGCTCTTCTTTGATTTCAACTTGTTGGTGCCATGAAAGCTTCTACGTTTAGCGGTGAGTGTGGATTATCCGGAGAACCTGGCGGAGAAACACCTTGGTCAGTTGACATATCAGCGTCTCGTGACAATCCGTCTTGTCCGGATTCGGATGTAGATCTGGAAACCAAGGAGTTAGAGTTAAAAATTCAAAACTATTACCTGTAATCTGTAAAGCATATCCAGCAAATATGCATAATCTTAAATCTCACCCTGAAGAAGTGCCTTGTGCTTGCCAAAACGGCATTTTTCTGCGACCGGATTCTTGTCCTAATCCTACCTGTGTTTGAGCCCATTCCAAAAATTCGCCATTTCTACCGTTACCGTTCGGAAAAGCTGCAGAAGCTCCAGAAAACGAAGCTGAGATTTCCCCGTTAAATCCAACTCCATGAGTTTTCTCGACGTGGAATTTGAAACTGAGCGAACTTGGAAACTCGATGGAGCAAATCGGACAAATATGCTTCTTCTCACGCAAATGAGTACTCTCATGTTTCCCTAACTTGGAAGCAGTGTGAAAACTAGATGGACAGTGACTACAGGCGAAGAGTCCAATGTTATTTGAGTTCGAAGCTCGTCTCTTTCTGCTGGGAGCTGGTTTATTAGGAATTGCCGATAAAGTAATCTGAGCTTCGGCCTGAATCATGCTCGCAAACTGATTCTTGTGCACGTTTTCATGTCTCTTCAAACTGGAATAATGCGAGAACGCCTTGTCACAGAGTTGACAGGCGTAGGTTCTTGGTGGTTCAGGAGGTCGTTGTAACCCAACACCATTCGGCACAGCGGTATACTTGGAAATACAGTTATGATTCTTTAATATTTCAGCATTCGGAGTGCCTTCTCCACAGGTCATACACATGAAGTAGTCAGGCTTTCTTCTTTGAGACGAGCTTGAAGAAGGAATTACACGATCAGTTGTACTGTTAGAAACTACTGCCGCGGCAGCTGCTGCGTCTGATGAGTACGCATGAATCATTGAGGTTGAGACAGATTCAGTAATATTTTTATGAAGAATCGAGGTGGCTAAGTTCTGAATAGGCGTCGGGTGTTTAGTCAGACTTGGATTTTGAATGGGAGAAATTGTAAGGCCGGTCTCGTTGTCGATATCTTTGGCGACTTCTGGATTCACTAAATCTGATACTTCAATTGTTTCAGGTTTCAGTTTTATATTGACTTTAGGTTTCATTTTTATGAAATCTCCCATAGAAGCCTGACCATTACTCGGATTTTCTTCGGTTCTTTGTTTCAAGATATTACTCAAGTTCAGAGCTTGCATGAACTCCATCCTGAAAATTAAATAAAGAGTTTAAATATCGTTAAAATATCCATTATTTTTAAGTCAATCTCATCAATTAGGTCAGAAGGTAATATTTTACCGTGCGCTGTCGTTAGCATTAGAATCGAGATGATTTTTCTCGGCCTGTTCTGGTTCTTCAACTCCTGGTTCAAATTTAACTTTGATATTAAACGAATTGGCTGGTGGCATCTCCACAAATTCTCCAAGACAGGGTTGACCATTTTCATTTTCATCGAAACTTTGGCCTGCATCTTGTGGTTCTTCCTTAACATTGGCTTTTATTAAATCACTCCAGTATACTATTTCCGCTTTTTTAGACTCCATTCTGTAGAAATTTAGAAACAATATCTCAATTGAATGTATGTGTGTCTTACACAGATTCTACAAATAGCAGAGCTTCAGGTTCAGGATCGCTTCTTCTCAATAAATACATGCCATGATAATTAAGTATAACCATATTAGTCGTCACCCATTCCGTATACCGCTAGCCGCGAACAGCGAATAGTAAATATAAAGATCGACGCTCAACCCACAATCGACTAATTACCTATAACCCAGGATCCCAAGGTCGCAGGTGGCAGGTACGCATATGAAAATCACTTGAAATTTTAGAGAACTGACTGACACGGAGAACAGCTGACTGCTGACATGCACAACTTTAGAGTTTATCGAATGTATTTTTCGACGGATAACTTACCTCTTTGCTCTTGTCTCTGTAAGCTTAATTCCTTATTTTTGCCTACTACAATTACGTCACAGTTTTCTATAATGGAAATGGATGATTAGTCAGTACGACTGTTAATTATGTACCATACTTAAGTTTTCCATTTCGTTTTTCAATCACTAATTTTCTGAATTTCGGCCTTGCTTATATCCAATCCAATTTAGGCAGAATTTCACTCTGCTTTTGAGTTTCCCACACAATGGGTGTGAACTTCGCGTGATATTATTGGGGAACGCTAAGACATTTTGCTAAATGAGTGAAACTGAGCTACTAATAATTTAAAATTAAAAAATAACAGGCTTTAACATAACAAATTAAAGGAAACCGTAATTAATCCGATTATCTCAAGGAATTTTCGAAGGAGAATATATTTATACCTATTTCTAAAAAAATTGAATAAAAACCATATATATTTTGTGGTGTTTATTTAGCATTTCGAATCGTAATTTAGAATTTACATGATGTGGTATGTAATGAATTATTAATCGATTACCCACCCATTAGTAAGACCAGTCCCACCGTTAAAGTATGAATTATCTGAATAAATCTTCGTTGAATTATCGCATTGTGTCTTACTATTCAGAAAAATGGCAACTCCGACCTCACTGCTTCCTGGTCATGTCCGCCTTATTCCTTCGAAACACATTCCGACATCCGCTGACACCGTTATTTGGCATATGAGATCGAACTTGGAAGCCATCTTTGATCGTGAAATAACCTTCATTGTCCAGAATTTCATAATCACTTCCCTTCACGTCAACCCAGCTGTCATCAGAATTGACATTAGACATGCCTGTGCCAATGAAGTAGTTCTTTTCGATTCGTCCGCAGCAAGTACCCTCTTTGATATCAATATTTTCTCCACCACATGGACCGATGACATTGTTGATTACCACGTTTCGATCGCATTGGTCAGGTTTGTCTGGTGCTTCCCATTTGCCATTGTCCTGACCGATGTAGACGCCTTCGCCGAAGCCAGGGCGGGTAAGACCCGTATTGTAGATATGACAATTTTCGACCAGGTTGTCGCTGCTGAAAAATCGGAAATGTACGCCTTCTTCGTCAATGTCTCGGACGGTCAAATTTCTAAGAATGTTGTTGCTTCCTCCGTCGATAAGAATTCCCTTTTTGGCGTTGGCGATTGTAAAACCTGCAGGTATTTTTATTCGAATTATTTCCTGATACATGCAAAATGGTTGCCAAATGATTAAGCGATTTTCGGCTATTACCTGTCAAAATGTACCAAGAAGCTTTCAAATTGAATGCTGAACTCCAACTGGTCAGCACGGACTTATCAGTACCAGTAATGACGATGGGTTCGGATTCAGTACCTGCTAACTTCGGCACGAAAGAATCCATTAAATTCTACTTCCGCTAATTCAATAATGTCACCTGGTGAAACCTCGCGTAAAGCAGATTGTAATTCAGATGTTGTGCCGACGCTTATGGTCTCGCCGTTGATAATACCGAATGTGGTAGCCAAAACGAGTAAATTCGTAATAAATTTCATAGCGCTTGCTTGCGTGAAACCTAATAAATGCAACCACAGCGGTTTTCTAATTCTTTTGAAACTATGCACTACAATACAATCATCATATTAGCGAAAATGAAATATTGAGGTATTGAAATCCGATTTAAGTGGGATGGGATGCCAAGCCTTCTGGAAAATCACATTTTACTCTCCAAAAATCAGAACGAAATAACATGTATGTATCGTAGTTTATCAGTAGTTATCATATCATATATAAATTACCACTTGAAGTGTCTTTTCGTGTTAAATACAGAGCAATTCCACTTTAGTTGAAATGACCCGTAGTTTTTTATCAATGACGAGTCTATCGAAAATCTGTAGATTGTGGATAATATAATGCAAACCGAAAATCAGTTGCAGTTGATCATTAGATTATTCGTGCAAGATTAAAGAAGATGAAATATGTAACATTAGCTATGAATTCAGAAAATGAGCAGAATATATAGGTATTATGTATACATAAATTATATGGATTATATTACATAGTATGATAACAGTATACTCTGCAGAAAAATTCCGTAAACGAAAATTCGTAGCTATAGAATTTATTTGGCAATTATTTTATTGCACATGCAGTTCCACATCACACCAGCTAGCTATGCTCGCAACCACAATGTGTTTTCTACAAGCAAAAAATTGTATGGATTGGAATGTCAGCAATGGCTCTTGCACGAGTTTGAGACTCAGGCGAATGTGCGATGATAAAAGCTTCTTTTTCACGCCCTACAATTTTTGTGTGAAATTCTTTCTATGTACCTGCATAACGCATCTCCATCTCATCCCATTCCCATCCTGTAGAATGAAACTATTTGGTGTTCTTAATATGAATGAAAATGCAATGAACACTTCAGAATAGATTTTATAACCACGAATTAAATTGGTCGTTTACCAGGACCCGAATCGAGCAATCTCATATCGGAGCGACCAAAAACCACTTACCTACATATTTTTTTATCATAATTTTATTAGGACAGAAATTTAATTCATTTGATAAAATATGGTAAATCCGTAAATCATAGCTAAAATAGTATAGGTTGATTGATGGGCACGAGGCAAGATTATGTTTTTACGATCTTCCTATCCTATCCCCTAATATTTACCTCAGGGACACACTGCCCATTCGGGGATCGCACATTCGGTGGATCACATTTAAGCTCAGTGCCACATGTAAGGCAGTAGTCACCCCCGTCTGATTTACCCGTATTTTTCCGCATAGATTCTACCCGTATGGGATCTTTGTTGGGATTTTTTTGAAGCCATTTAAGAAAATCGTCAGTTACTGGATCTCGATTTGGAATTTGGTTGAGGTTTCGCTTTGTAGTTCCAGTTGTAGTTTCTTTTCCGAATCTGGGATCAATGTCAAAAGAATGCAGGTTTCGATTTCCAAAGAATTCTCTCTCCCATTCTTCATCACCTGTAATAGAAGAGCAGCACGTTTGGATTAAATTTATAGCTAATTTTGAAACCATTACCGGCTGGCGGAATGTATGGGATTGTTTTAAGACAAGCTCGAGCTAGGCACTTCCGGCATAACTTGCCTAAATAAATGTTTTGCGAAAGCCTTAATTCAGTTTGGCAAAAATTTAGTGCACTTGTAGGTAAATTTTTAAAAATCCTTAAACATAAACTTACTTGGAAATACGATCTTATCGTCATATAATGCCCCTGCTACGTCCTTTTCGTTCAATTGTCCAGGGTAGTCAAAAAGATCTGATTCTGAGCTTAAATAGTTATCTAAATTCTGTTCCCTTACAATTATTCTGCCTAAAGCGCCTGGAAATATAAGCAACACGCTTAAAAAGATTGAAAATTCCATTCTTTTAACGAATTCTAAAAATTTAGGCCGAATTTTACACTTTCACTTCACAGTGACGAGGAGCGGTGTACGTTTTAGTGCCAGATTGATTCTAGATATCCAATATACCATATTCGAATTAATTATATCATACTTTTTCCTAGTGTTGCAAACTCAGGCAAATAGAATCAATGAATTTCCGCTGGTTATTTGACTCTTGACATTCAAAACTTACGAAACATTCCTTAATATAGTATTTTTTCACATTTCCTGTAATAGAGTTAAACCGCATTGTAACCATTTCGCCAGATAAGATTGCGTTTTTGGATTTACTTGTGTGTATGGTAACAGTTTTCTATATATATATATATATTCTATACACGACATCTTAAATTTCGTTAAAAATTATAACTTCCGGTTGATATGGACTAGACGTGGCGTGAATCGTTCTTGGTCTGTTTCACCTCTATAACTAGGCTCGCTTCTATTTAGGTCTCTAGTTTGACTTATGGTTGTTTCTGACAAGCTTCGTAATACAAGTTTTATGTGTAGGTACCTAATTTGCTGGTGTCAAAAAGCGGAATGCTGGTTATTATTTATTTTTAGCTTGCAAAATATTCCGTAAGGCCCAACTTCTGAGGTCCAAATACCTGATACACCAATTCCTTGTGCCATGCCCTTGTCCGTATTAATTTGAAATCAAATATGGCTCAATGTCTCCGAGGAATTTTAGACGTAATGAATGAATGACCAACTTTATTGATTACTAATAATTAGCAAATGTATTTCCTAATTTAAATAAATAACGGCATCAGCTTAAATCCTTAAATTAATTTGACCTGCATATTTGAAAGTCAAATATGCCTAATAATTTTTAATAATGTGGCGATCTAAAGTTAAATAAATAGTTTGCATATGAATAAATATAAACAATTATCCTAATATTGACCAGTGATGAAATGACTTATTAAACTTTAAATATGTTGCACATATTGCTATTTGAACATAACTCTGGGTCTACAAACACCGTCTTGACCCTTGACCTCATCCGATCCACATTGTAATTTAGTACCAATAGTAAGACTCCACCCTACCCCACCTTCTTCTCTTGGCTTAGCCTGTTCTCCAAATTTATTAGTCGTCCTAAATGTTTTAATCACATTTTCCGGTACACCTTGGTCATCTGCCCATTCTAGAAATGAATCCAGTAACGATTCCGCGGAATCCTGACTGTTGTCCTCAGAATTTTCTGGATCACCTACAGGCGTGGAAGGTGGTAGAAAGTTTTCTGTTTCTGAAACAGGTGATGCTTCCGAAAAATCGACTAAGCTTTCCGATGGTGCAGCAATTAGGCGAGATCTGACTTCTTCGTCGCGTTCTTCATCGGCTGAAAATTTAGACAAATGTGCACTATTTAAGGCTTGTACAGTGCATGCAGGTTTTAATAGCAAGGTAAAGTACTCACTTGGAAATAAAATATCTCCGGCTGTTTCACCGACACGTGACCTATACTCATCTCGATCAACTTCAAAAATTTGTTCTCGTTTGATTAGTGTATCTCGGCGAGATTGGCCACGATCTCCCTCAAATCCGTCAAAATATACTCGAGAAGTTGGCCAACCGAAAGCCAAACTAAAACAAAGTGTCAAAAGAAGCAATTTTTGTAGAACTATTTTGCAATTTGAAAAATCTTTGAAGG
>VNWX01003203.1:0-10644 GCA_009869905.1 Ceratophysella communis | reverse complement strand
GATGAACAGCTTCTGTGCTGAGCTATCGGTTAGCAAACTTTTATCAAATTTAAAGTGTCATAACTTTAACTAGGAACCAATTTGAAAAAATTCATACGTCTTTATTGTTGACAAGCTCATAAGGATTATATTGCAAAAAACCGGAAGTCTCTACAAAATTCCTAACTCAAGAAATAGCTCGCGGCGCAAATCAATTTCTTATGAGAATTTAACATGTAGGGTGGGTCTGAACAGCCACCTTAAGCCTAAACCTAGTAGACAGGTGCCTACTATGCTTCTTCGAATAGTATTGGTCGTCTTTCTATAACTTGTATACAAGCGAGTGTATGCAACGCCATTCATGTGAAATACTTCTAGAATATTATCATCTATTAAATTTTATTTCTTATTTTATTTTCACATGGTCGGATTTGTAATCAAATTAAGTATTCAAGGGTGAAGATGAGAGGCAAGGATGATTTTTTTTGAAATTCAAGGCCAGTCTGAAATTAAGAAATGCAGGAAGCTTAAGGAAGTAAACTTCGTTTCAGATAAATGAAGGCTAAGGTTTTGGTTTTAATTTTGAAATTAAATTATTATGAAGTTCTATTCCAGTCAGAAATTTGAAATTGCAGGAATCAAACGCTACTAAACTATCAGTAGATACCTCATTTAAAGTAAATGTCGTTATTTACGGATTTCTAACTGACGTCGAACTTATAATTTCTATTCCAAACAAATTACTACTAGATCTTATCAGCTAACATCGACTAAAACCTCCTGTGCAGTCTCTCCTAACCTCCACCGGATTCCCTGAACAATTGAAACTTCATCCCACTTAACCCCGTCAGCAATTTATCTTGCATCCGCCCATTTCGGATGATAAAGATCACAATATTTGTGAAGCGGCGACATGGAGTTTCCAGTGTTTCACCTATAAATCCACTCCTAAAACTCTTATAGAAAATATTACTGTGTCGTGCTTTATGCCTGTGCCAAGTGCTTGAGTAAATCATCTTGTAAATCTCTGCTCAACCCCATGAACCCTCAGAGATTGCGAGCTGATTGCTCGTGCTTCTTGTTGTGATGACAGAGGCCTGTAGAGCTAAAGGGAAAAGGGTCTCAAGGACCTGCTGCTGGTTCCTGTTATAAATGACTCAATTATTTCCAATTCCCAACCCCCAGCGTTCTCCCAATGGAGAACACTCGGCCACACAATTCCAATTACACCCTCATATGTGCTTTTATATTACTCTAATCTCAAGCTCCAATCTCAGAGTAAAACTGTTAACATTTTATGTTGAAAAATTGGTTCTAGGACGATTTTGCATGGTCGTTTTGGCATGCAATTGCTGCTGGTAAATGCAGGTGTATCTAGCAAGCTATAGATACCAAATTCCTGGTTTTAAGGCGCTTAAAGCTTCCCAAGCATCCCGTATTCAAGTGGCTAAATTCTCAAACGAAACGTCCGTAAATGCAGCATTGTCTCTCTATTCTATTAAACCGGAACGAGATGACAATGAAGAGCTATTTCTCATTTTAGGAGCCAAGGGTGTGAGACAATCCAACCATTGTCCTGCACACAAAATCCAAAAGTCGTTAGCCCTGCTTTCCCCACTGTGTGGACTTGGGGTGTATGGCGAAGTAGTTGGGAAAAGTGTCTCAGCAAGGGGTTAATCCAAATCCCCATGTAGCGATTTCATTATAAGCACCGGCTCTCCCCCGCCCGGCCTAAGCCCACACAGCTCAGTCACTCCAGTCAGTGCCAGTCGCCCTGTCACCCAGCCACTTTCCCCTCTCGAGTCGCGTGCGGGAGAAAGGCCGGGGATTAGAACGACTTTCCTTTTTCTTGCTTGCGATCCAGTGCAGATCTTGAATGTTTTAAACAAGGGAGGAGATGGGTTTATAAGCATAAGCTCTCTTATATAAAATACGGGTTTTGACGGGGATGATATGATGGATTTGCGTTTCGGATTTCGTGATCGTGAACCCAGAATATAGTATTTAAATTGATCTGGAATGGTTTGGTTTGAGGCGAGCCACAATTTTTGTTGCCCATTGTAAAAATGCAATTGAAAACAATACAGATTTACTCATTATAGGCAGATTTCAGAACGGATATTGATTCCGCAGATTTACAAAACGTCAGCGATTTCGATTTCTCAAATTCGCCACCAAAAAATCCGAAACGGCTTGAATATCGGATGCCGAGTTGGATGGCCAGATTCCGTATTGGGTGACTCCATAATACTGCCAGTGACAGTACTAGTATATTATGTAGCACACTGTGACAATCCACCCGAAGAAGTGTCTTCGATATATTATATTTCGCGGACTGTGGACTGTAACTCTAGTCTGGGTGCCTTGGAGAGTGGCTGAAGTCCACAGAGCTGTAATGCGGTTTTTCGGGATTTGTATGTAAGAAGTAACCGAGAGGGAAATAAATCATTGGTCCATGCCCTGCTTCCTTCAACCCAATATTTCACTGGAGAAAGCCAAAACCGATTTTTCCTTATATTCTATTTCCCCAAGAGACACAACGTGGGAATATTCAGTCGTCGTACATTATTATAATGGGAGAAAGCACGGAGAAAGCTACATGGAAAATGGTTTAGACGACGGCCAGTGCATGGAGTTTTGAGTTCTGTGATATTTCATGGGAGCTTCGCTTCGGTCATCTATGATTTTCTGTATGAGCGGAAAAAAAAAATAACCAATTAAACGTATTAACAAGCCTAGCCAAAAAACCTTAGAAATTGTGCAGCACGCAAATTTAAATACTGTTCCGTGCTAAAAATTAATCGGCGTTTCGGTTGGCTTAGAAAATGCCACTTTTTATACAATCCAAACAACAGCTACCTACTCATTTAAAAAATATATTTTATACATATAATTTACCCCATGACGAGCCTGAATAATAAAATGACTACTGTAATGTCCAGTCCAGCCAGAGTGCGTGAATTGTCATAGTTATTTTTTACCCAGCCATATACTGCACGCAAACACTGCCAGATGTAAGGAAAGATACACATGAATACATTGGTGCTCAAGAAATACATAGGGATCTGCAAATTGTAGAGTTTGGAATGTTTATACGTAGTGTGATGCATGCAATAATACTCAAATTCATATTCGTACCTACTGCAGTGCCAAGCGTGCCAAATAACATTGGAGAAAGCAATGATTCTAGAAGACCTCCCTGCCTCCAGATGTTATGATTATGAGCGTCATAGTGTCCTTTTCACACATTTCCCCTCGCACTTCATACTTTTATTTTTATTGACGATGATAATGGCGTTTTACTCCTCTGCTTAGCAGTTGATGGTAAGACGTGTGGAGAGGGTGCAGTGGTTACACATGGTAGAAATTTTGAATTATCTATATTTGATTCTGGGATGCATTTCAGAAGACCTAAGCATAGCTAGGAGATTGACAGGGCTATACAGGTTCGCTGCGATTTCAGCAGAATTATTACATGCCCTTGCTGGCCAGTTATAAGAATTATCTTAAAAGAAAAGAAATTTAGTTAGTATGGGCTTTCGAGCCTTTTGCGACGAACCTAACCTAACATCGATACTTGCCACGGACACTACAACCCCGTAGATGACAAAAGGAAATCTGGTATTCATTAATGGTAGTATTATTTGAATTTTTTTATAAATATTTGATTGGGTTCGAGCCTACAAACTCAGATTTTGAAAATTAAATTAGAATGCAAAGTTTGACCTACGTAATTCAAAACACCGACATAATAATTAATAATACAATTTATAAAATTAGGAAACCTAATATATTTATAAGAAATTCCGTTAGAAACAATTTACACATTGCTCTTACAAATTCGAGCATTGCGTTCCCCGTCGATCTATAAGAACACAGACTGGACATGGCCTATGGCCAAGTTCTCATTGAAGAACCCCTCATCCACGTCCATTTCCAATCAGAAGATTTATACTAAAGGTGGAGAGAAAGTGGCCAATAAAACGGAAAATGAAAGAGTAAACGGAACAATGGGTCTCTGAGCCTTCTTCAAGAGGGTTTTTGGACAGGAAAGGTCCATAATATTAAATCTTGAGAAGGAAAGAGATACCCTTAGTCCGTTTACTGAGCGGAAATTAAAAATGCTTGCCCCCTTCCTTGTTACTACAGTCAGCAGAAAATTGGACCAAACAGACGGAAGAAAGAGCCTTTCCAATCTCCGTACGAATATTATATTACTGAGAAAATAAGACTGCAAGGTTCTACGGCTATTATGCTGGTGAAAGTTGGGTTATTTTAATTTTTAATAATATTTGTGTATTTATACACCGAATTAATAAATGATTTAATATTTTATTTATTTTAAGGGATTACATAGCTTTATTCAGTTTGTTCATAGAAATTTTTTCGGTTTAGACGAATACCGTTAGAATGACCGAGCCGGTGTAGCCGTTTTCAAATTTCGCGAGAACTGCAGCCAGGTTCGAAATTTCTAATGCTACACACGAAAACTCGAGAATATCTATAACCTGAGTCGAAATTTCATCCCACAATTGTCGTGCTGACCGGAACCTGTGACCCATCTAAATTGAAACTAGCTAAGTATATGTTTGCAAATAGCATCTATATGTCCAGATCCAGATGAAGAAAAAAATGGAATCATTGGTAAGGATTTGGGATTGGACACAAACATGCATGAAGATTGGGGCTGGGCTGGCTGCTGTTCGAGGAGAAAGTGAAAACAGGAGAAAATAATATCCCTAGAGTCACGCTACGTTTGTTCTTAACAAAGGCCCATTGTGTGCTCGAAGTCTCATAAGAATAAGGTTCTTAGAGTCAATTCTCAATTCTGCTATGCAAATAAAATATATACGGAAGAAAGTGAAAAATCCGTGAGAGGTATGGGAGTACAGTAGGTACTCGAGAAGTTTTTTGGGCTATTTTTATACAGAATATTAATATTAGCTTCAACGCCGCTGGTTTAATCGGAAAATACATATATAATTGGTGCGCTACGGTTGGCCTAGAGGTCAGGTAGACTAACGGAAAGCTGTAGTAAAATACCCGTGAAAATTGACTAATCTTAAGTACGATCGTACAACCTGTACTCGAAAATTCGAGTTTAGCACAGGCTATTTAATGTTTTCAATTCCAAATTAATTTTTTTTTGACGCCGCTCAATGGATATGCCAAAAGACAAGCCGGTGAAAGCAATGCAAAAAATCAAAAAATAAACCAGTGAAAGCACAAATTTTCTTTCCCTAGTTCCTTTGCTTCTAGCTCTAGATTCCGGTATTTATTGCATCTCCAATCTATTCTATTATACATCTCATGCTTCGTATTTTGCCCTAGAATACGGAAGCAAACGTAAACTGGTGCAGAGGGGCCTGGTATAATTTTCCCATTTGAATAAGTTATTATGTAGACCATGTTTGGAGAACTTGGTGCTGAAGGAAAGTGTTGAATTTTTCAAGGCAAATATTTATGCAACTGAACATTCATCTTAGCTTGTTGTTGGCTGATGTATGGATTTCTTTATTCATGCCGCGAGTTATACGCGTCTTGTATCTTATAAATATTCTATGTTTCTTCTGGGCTGTAATCAATTTTCAAATAAAAATTCTAGCCTGTAAACAATAACGAAGCGGATGTTTTAATGCATAAATGAGCTGTATAGCTTTATCCGGAAGCACTTCATGGCTGGCCACAAAATGTGGTGTTCTAAATCTGCCGGCGTCTAGCAAAAATTCAAAGTATTCGATAGGCCTTTGTATTTCAGATTCAACTGCAGAAAATGCAATAATTCAGCGTCCACCCCTCTTTGTCTACCGCCTAATGAAGCCTGACTTGGCTTCAGAAATAAGAAATAATTGAGCCATAACTCGTATCAGGCTAAAATTAGCCCAGCCTTTGTACTACGTATTTTTTCAATGAATACCAGGACACTGTCACCGGTCGACGTCCTACCTCCTATGTGTGCGGCTAAATTCGTTGCACCATGTTCTGAAACCGCATCTCATAAATACGAAAGAATTATTCGACAGCTTCATTCCGGGAAACGAAGAAACAGAACAACCGCTAAAAATTCTTAAATTCTTGTTGGGGTTCCAAAATTTCCTAATAACAAACTACCCGACTAGCTACCTACCCCTCCTCCCCAGTGTGTACACAATGTCGCCCGAGACTTCTGTTTGGCATTTACTCCGCTTTGATTCTTGATTTACATAGTGTAGCTAATTCGAAGCTGCCATGACAGAGCAAGTCAACTGTACCTTAACTCATGAGCACACAGACAGCAGTGAGGCATGGCTAAAGAGCCCTCTCTCCCTGATTTGGCTGGCCATGGCTTCAGTGCAGCGGAGACTGCTTCGCTAATTGGTAATGATCGAGGACAGAGACAAGGCCCAATTACTTCCAGATGAGGAATGGGACCCCTCGAAAACCAAAGCCACTATTTAAATAATAAATGCGAAAGGACTGGAGAATTAACGGAGAGGGAGAGAGCAGAGCGAGCGCTTTCCAGTGGTAAACCTCAACCAAGAAATTGGAAATGGATGGCATTGCCAAATGCAAGGGAACCCTCGTACTGCCTAATTGAGATTCATTACTGGAGTGCAGGTCGCTTCCAGAGATTTCAAAGGAGTCCAGATCAGAATATTCGAAAATGTAGTGGACACGACACACCTTCCAGCCTTCAATTGGAATTCGAGTCATACATTGAATTACACGGCGATAGGCGGAGAAAGGGAAAGCCTGCTTAGGAAATGCGTGTATTGAATTTCACTTATATGTTGAATGTTGACCTTTCTCTACTTTCACAATGCTACAGTACAGTGGCTACTCGTATATTTGTATTTACCCAGACCAGGTTTCCCCTACGAAGCCGGGATGGATGAACGTGACATTTCGGTTTCCCTTACACTGGAGAAATTGTAGGCTGAACCCCGTTGATGGAGGGTGAATGTGTGGACGAGGAGGGTTCGACTGGAGGGCTGCTAGATAAGGGATATGGCTCCAGTAATGGAATCGGACACGTCTAATTTTTCTTCATTCATGTCCACTTTGGAAAAGGCCATTTGGGAATGGAATAGCTTTCTCTCTGGGGAGAATTGAGAAATTATTGACCATCATTAGAATCTCAAGTATCGGGATAGATTAAAGGCTGACTTATTTTTGTTCGGTTCAATTTGGTATTTAAAAAAAGATTGAATAATTTTTTTACACTGAATTTCCCTAAGAGGAGGCTTTATAAACTATTTAAAATAGTATATAAGAACATAAATTATTTAAGAATATTTTACATTATACGGCTTTGAATCTTAAAATTAATTAGATAATACTTATACAAGAATATTCAATATTCCTAGACATGCCCCGAAAAAAAATATACCGAGATTTCCTTTGACACCGCTGCACTCAGCAGCATTTCACGCCTTATCTCAACCACCATTAGTATTATGTATTCTTTAAGAATTTCTTAGCGGTGTGTGTAATGTAATGTGAGGCCAAGTTTCTGAGAACTTCTATGGTGTTTAGTTTCGTTGCTTTGCTTCTACTCGAAGAACCAAAAAGTAAGCCAGAGCAAAGTGCAAAAGAAATATTATATAGGAAGGGGGAAAATGAGTTGCAGAGAAGAAACTGCATGGACCATTTAACAATTCTTCTTGTGCCGACTTCAACTTTCTCGCCTTCTTCCTTCTCAAATGGAAATTGATAAATGTGATCCGTGTGAAGATATGAGAGTGGTAAGGAGCTCAGCAGAAAGCTATAGCTGTTGGCTTCTTAATGCAATATTTCTGTAGTTTAGGTTCCATGGCCAACGTCTTCATCTTAGGCTTGGATGCATAGCATTTTACAGGAAATAGTAGTGCAGGCAGGCTAAAATTTAAAACAAATCGGAAGTGCAATTTTTCAGGGGCATTAGGTAGGCGATACAGGACGATTGCCTAAGTTTTCGAATCTCCTAATTTTTTAAACTCTTCGTCAGGAACACCAGTGAAGGACTCATCTAATTCACCGTCACGAGTATCACACTTTTTTAAATTATTTTTATTTATCGAATGACATTTAATTTCTAAAATTTTTCGCATTTCAAAATTTCCATAAATCCGACCCGAATCCACGTAAAACCACTTCTTATTCATGAGTAAATGACAACTCGCACAGCACTAAAAGTTGAGCCCACTTAAAGTCAAAGTCAGAGCATCTTATACCCATCTAGTCACGGACTTCCGTTTCCCGAGATTCGAATGCAATAAAAAATGTCAAGTTAAACAAGTAATATGTTTCTGTTTCATTTTTCGAGAGAAGGGAGGGGAAGAGTGCTGACTGAATTCAAGTGTTAAATAGGAACAAGAAAAAGACGCTGAGCTCTGCTGATACATTAGGGAGATAGTGCGTCTTTTTTATTATTAAATGTCAACTAGATTCTTCGTCTTAAAAAAACGTTGAGTTTCCTTCAACACCATTAAGTCTTGGAAGAAAAACGTATTATTTATGGCCCATGAAGTAGCAAGTTTCATGCTCTAAGTTGAAATCTGTTTGGAAGATTCGGATATTTCTTCGTCGCCCCCTTAGCTCATCACATATGGAAGGGCGTGTTAGACGAGACAGAGCGATTCATATATATAGAAGCTTTTTCTAGGACGAACAGATTGCCTTTCCATGTTCTCAAGGTTCAGTATTCAATTTCCATTGTGTTTCTGGAAGGGGCATGTGTGTGTGTAATGTAGACGGGGACGGGCATGGCGGCATAATGTAATACTTTTTGCATAAGGGCTGATAGATTTTTTGGGGAGTCTATTTCACTTGAGTGGAGAAAGATTTATTCAGCAGAGAATATTAAAAAGTGTCACTTGGAAGGAAGCATCCAGTCCCCCCATGCTCACACCTGTGTTCTCAACGTTCAGCATTCAATTTCCATTGTGTTTCTGGAAGAAGCATGTGTGTGTGTGTAATGTAGACGGGGGCGGGCATGGTGGCATAATGTAATACTTTTTGCATATGGGCTGATATAGATTTTTTTGGGAGTCTATTTCACTTGAGTGGAGAAAGATTTATTCAGCAGAGAATATTAAAAAGTGTCACTTGGAAGGAGGCATCCAGTCCCCCCATGCTCACACCTGCTGAGAGGACAAGCACATGAGCTTAACCCGGAATTGGGTTCTGGGCTTCCAGAGATTTCGAAAACGCGCAGAGATTTAGCGGAAGCGTTTTTAGGATTTGGTTCTAGAAACCTGTGACGCATTGGGTGGACCAGCGTGATTCATATTAGAGTTAGAATGACGGAGTGAGTGCTGAAACGATCTGCAGAAATATTTATGATTTTATTTGGAAATATTTTTTTAATTTAGACGCCGGTTGATAAGCTGGACAAACTAGAAAAATGCTACCCGTAGTTTGAAAAGTTTAGATACATGCTGCATTTATTGTACTTAGGTTTTTCGTAGGGCAAAATTTTAAAATTATAGAAAATTTACCCGGCTAGCCAAAATAACCTGGCAAACCCCGAAAACCCGCGAAAAGCTTCTATTTTCCTAAAAATAAGAATAACTCCTACACTTTGTTGTGCAACTCCCAAATGTAAACTTTATCTTTTGAGGCAAAAAAGGTCTCACGAGCCGTTGGGACTTATGGGACTCAGAAAGTTCTCCGAAACGTCACAATTTAAGAAAATTTACTCGGTTAGCCCAAAACCCGGGCAAACCCCGAAAACCTATTTTCCTAAAAATAAGAATAACTCACACACTTTGTTGTGCAACTCCCAAATGTAAACTTTATCTTTTGAGGCAAAAAAGGTCTCACGAGCCGTTGGGACTTATGGGACTCAGAAAGTACATTCCTCAACAAAAAAATACAACTTTCACTCTCAAGTAGTTTCCGTGTAGTAATGCTGTTTTGTCCTGGGTTTATGCAGAAAAAAAAAACAAGTAGTAGTACATTACATTACTTTTCTATAATAGAACTAGAGACGAGAGGTATAGGGCTGATCATAAAGTATAACAATATGATGTTTCCGTTCAAAACTCTCAAGTCGTATACGAGATTTTTGAATTTTGGAAAAGGAGAATGGTCAATTCGTCTCTAGCAGTTGGAGTCGGTTTCTTTAACCAAATAGGTAGATTTTTATAAACAACAATTTAATTTTAAACCCGCTAAAACATGGTTTTGACATTAAAATGTTTTACTAACGGGCAAAATGTCTATAATAATGGCCAAAAAATTGAATCATCAATATTTATTTTCAGGGCGTTGATTCGGCTTTCTTGAGTTTTTGTGTCAATTCAGCACCAGTCAGTTGTCCATGGACCGCTCCAAACTTGTATACAGGAAGGGACATATATAAATAGACGAGATTTTCACTCTTTTCTTCCTTTTTCCGCGTGCTGGCAGCTCTCCAGAATTTATGTTGATGGTTTGTTGAGTTTCTCATGAAAGAAATGGTCACTTTCACTTGATGTTATGTAGAGTGGGTTCTCCGGATGGAGCTTTGCTTACATTTTTCATGGCCTTTCTTCGTTCCCCATGTGCCCCTGTACTACAGCGTCCTTATCGGCCCAAGGCAACCCCCGGCCAGCCGGCGTCCCCAGAGAACATAGCATTAACACACGCTTTCACTGCTTTCTCCCCGGGTGAAAATTGGGCGCGCGGTGGCAGGGGCATTTCGCCAGTACAAAGTACTGCGTT
>VNWX01003202.1:0-10645 GCA_009869905.1 Ceratophysella communis | reverse complement strand
CCACAACTTTCTATTCTTTTGGCAGTGAACTGGACGCTGATTTGTTATGAGAATCTTTATTTGTCATTTTTCTAGATCCAGTGCAGACCGAAGACCAGGCAAGCTCACGAAAAATTACTGTTTTATTCTATTGGAACGCCCTTAGATTAACCTTTGTGCGTGTTGTCTATTGTTCAGCATATTTATAAGTAATGCTCATCACAGTCAACCAACGGTGAAAGCGGATTTCCCTACGATTTCATCACCACTAAAATGTACGGCTTCTGATGCTTTTGGTTCTTTTGAATGTGCATCAGGGGTCATTTCAGATTAAGTAAATGATGTCCTGGTGCAGCTGTAGCGATAATGCCAGGAAAGTGGCATTTGTGCTTGTAGCAATAGAATGAAGGAATTACGTGTTGCTGGCCGGATGGCTCTACGGTTCTGGTACGAAGTCGTTGAGATGATTGGGTTGAAGGGCAGTCATAAAGCAGTGTGCTGAGATGACAATGGGAATGGAGAGAGTCGTTTAGGAAAGTGAGGCTGGGGAAGTGAGCGGAATGGAGTCCTCACTCGACTCCTGATGTCTGATCATTATTTTGATGAGTCTTCCACGGACTGGTCCACAAAGTTCCGCCATGTCAAGCGAAACGAGAGCTCTGGCCTCGGTTCAAAGAACGCAAAGGACAGGCACCACCGACTTTCTCCTCATTTAATCCAACGAAAGCCAGCATCCTGACAAATCCCTTCCTGTCCCAGGCTTCGACGCTTTGGTGCTCGACCGAAACAAGAATGTTTTTCTAAAACTCGAGCTTTGCACCAACCCCTGCTCATCATCACCGGTTCCATTTCCGTTGACTTTCAACTAAGAAGCACAGCTTTTTATAGGTGAGCCAAAACTTTGTTGGCGTACAACGTACCGGTCAAATTAGGATAAAAGGACGGTACTTATTTCATGAACGCATTATACCAATCCAAATTCAAATTACAGTTAAAAAAACACATTTTTCACAGTCGCAAGTCGCAATTGAAGCGATGCAAAGTTAGTCCGTTTATTTCTGGGGTACATATAAGTAAGCGTGCTGTTTAACGAAATACAGTAATATTGTACATACACTGTAATACCCCAACTTGGCCAGCATTCCTGGAGAAACAGAAGTAGCGCCTCCGAGACAAAGCAATTGAAGCTGTACTCAAATACCGGATGCACAAATGGCCAAAGCCACAAAGATGCCAAGTCCTAGATGTGTTTTGTTATTTACACCTCTAACGAAGCTGCAACTTCGAGAAACATTTTATAACTCTAATGCACAGTGACATCTGCGGACCTTAATCGAACCAAATTTAGTTTCACCTAAAAGAAATTGGTGCTGCTGAGACGCAGAATAAAGTAAACAGATGCCTTGGCAGTTTTTGATTTTCTACAGAATCTAAAACTGATGTTTATCATGAACTGAAACCTTATCTAAAACACTCTGGGCTAATAATAGAGCTCAACTCCGCATCTTGGCTTGGAGCAGATTTGTTTTAGAAAGGCTTCTCTTACAAGTTAATTGAAATACAAAACTCGTCTTGGAATGAATTTTACAAGTTTTCTTTGATAACATGCAAACTAGCCTGGTACCTAATCGTCTGCTTCTAATGGAAAGGAGCGAGGAAATTGTGTAGAACTCTTGTAGGTCTTCTTCTGGCCTCTCAGCTTTCACCAGTCTTTCACTTACTTCTTCTTGTCCTAAATTATTTCTCTACCTGGCGCATCGGATTTCAAGAACCCTCCAGTAATGCTCATGGAAGCAAACAGAATTTTGGTTTCGTTTACCTACTCAAACTCATCCTACTCAACAAGTTCGGCTCATAGCTCTCATCACTATTCGATTACGGCTTTTCTCCGCTACCTACACTTTCTCCAATGAACGTATATTGTGCATGCAGTATATGTGCCTGAATAGAAGGAATCAAGCACCAGAGCTGAAATCCAGCTCAAGAGTAATGCTAAAATGCTAATACCCAGCTTGTAATCTCCATTTTAGTGAGCTCAGGCTCAAGTTGAATTATTTTCAACTCATCGGCTTTCCTTCGTGCGACTTATTAATCTAGCCTTCGTGAATTGAATAAAAGGTTGCGTCAATATTGGCTCAAGTTAGTCAACACCACTGAACGCAAGCGTTGTGATTAGAGCTGAAGGAATTACTGGAATTCCTCGTGCCGTATTATGTATCCAAATTACTCAAGAGCTTAGTAATTCCAAAACCCCAAATCCCAACAATTCTCTGAAAATCTCTGTAGCGAGGATTTCAGGCGTATGTGGTCACGTTGGAATCGAGTCTCCACGTATCATTTCCACTAATTATTTATAATCCACTCAAAGCTTTCCAAATGAGGACTACTACGATGTGGTAAGTACTCCATTGTTTTCAACTTTCGCAACTATCCACCCACGCCACTGCTTCGCTAAACGTAGATACAGACAAAATAAACAGAGCACTGAGAATGAATGGAGTAGAATTCAAATAAATAGAACCATCCGATGTCTTATTGTATTAATCACGCATCATTGTAATTTTGTAATACCGAGCTGAATTTCAGTAGCACAGGGAACAACAGGTAAAATACTAAAAGTTTGTTCTAGAGCACTAACACGTTTGCTAGTAGGTACTAGTCGAATACTAAGTATTGTAACGTAGCTATAGATAAGCCCATGCCAAAGGTACTTTTGTAGTGAAATGTGCGTAGGAATAACAATAAGTGAGTAAAAGTAAAATAGTTTATCAAATTAGAAATGCTAGAACTGACAAAGATAGAAAGAGGTACCATAAAGAGTACAAGTGAACAACAACATGAGCTTAGCACGTCAACATTGACATTTAAATAAATTTGATTGGCGTACAAGTATTTAGCTTACAGTTTATGATGTAAATATAATTTTTCATTATACACTATATCTTGCATTTATGTGTATGACACTCTACCAAGTCACAAGGGTAGTAAATCAGTCCGTGAAATAACCTTAGATAATCAATTGCTTTGGTTTTATGTAAATAGCTAGTTTTCTCAATTTAAAAAGCTCAGTTACATTGCAAAGCGCAACAAACAAAGAAAAATAATGCTCACGTGGATAATTTTGGAATAAATAGCCTTACATATTATAATGATTTGAAGACTGAGAGGATTGCTTCGATAAACGGGACGACCTTTCGTCCTGTAACTTGCTCACTTGCTCTTGGAGCTGAACCACCATAACCTTTAGCAGCTCATTACTTTCAAGTTCTTTCTCAAGGGCTGCATTCTTTTCTTGGGCTGAGTTAAGCTGCCGTAAGGTTCTTTCTAAGTCTTTTTGAAGTGTCTCAATGTCAGCCTGAGTTCCGGTGTGAGAGAGACTACCGTTTGTAACTGTGTTAGAGGACAGTGATGACTGGGACTGCTGGCTTGCATTTAATGTCGAAGCCTGTGGACTGTTGCATCCGATATGAAAAACTCCATGCTTGTCTCGAGCTATTGGCAGGACGTTTGGAATCGTTACTTTTATGGGAACAGGCCCTGGAGAAGTAATGTTCGCCGATGGCCTGTCTTCAATTAGCTCCAAACTCAATCCCATCAGCTCCAGCTGAAAGGGTGCAAATTAAGAGTTGAGTTAACATTCGGTTCAAGTTCGTATTCGAATTATACTAGTACTTACTTGTAAAGGAAATGGATTCGGAATAATTTCATCTTCCACGAAATCAGCCAAGCCGATGCAAGAGCTCATATGAATAAGAAACTTGCTGTCGTTTCTCAAATCTACTTTGGCATCCAAAAAAGCAGTCGTAGAGTCAAATATGGCGTTTCTCAATGGTGACTGTGTTCCGGGTCTGTCCAATAAATTGATACGAGGGCATGCGGGAGTCTTGATTTCCTTAATAATTCTGAGCACTTCTTCAGAATTGACTTGTTGAAGAAAGGAATCTCCGTTAATATCTTGAGTCAGTCGCAATTTCACTGCACGTCGTTGTGTTGGACTTCCGACTGTCGCCGACGCCATTTCATCTCCATCACGATTCCGACCCTCGAACTTTGCCTGTAAAATAGTTAGCATATTATAAACAACAGAACAATTAGAAGAAAACCCCAGAAGTAGCGCATGCACTAAAATTTTTTCAATACAAGAACCGAAACCACTAGTTAAATGTAAAACGAATTGCAATTTTAAGTAATCTGTAGATATCATAATTGGCAAAACGCATGCTGATTTTCAATGAAATGAAAGATAGAAAGAAATAACCAAATCGAATAGAACGATGTACGACATGGAATTGCATTCATAAAAACATACTTTATGCCTAAGAACTTCAGAGTCGGAAAGTCGGCACATATGATAAAATATGAAGTAATCAAAATAGATTTTCAAAGATTTTCAAGGACAAAAACGAATGCAACCTGAACCCAAAATGAATCGTCAAGTCAAGCGAAACCAAAATATTGCAGTTAATAAGGTAACACGGAATTATTTATACCTCCTGTAAATCACTGGTCTTCTAGGGATTTTGAAGCATAGACGGTTAAGGGCATGGAACAACAAGAAACACGAATAATTGTTATCAAATACATTAAGCTTTGACTTCCTTGGCTTAACGTCAAAAGAGCTTGTAGCTAAACCGTCAATGCTAACTCACATTTATATCGTATAGTATACTGTACTGGCATGACAGGACAAGTTAGGAAATATGAGTAATCAAATATATATCAGCTCGAGCATTATTAACTAAATAACTTTCGGGGGAATCGGTTTAATAAATTACCTGAAATTCGTTCCAGTTCATGCCAGTGCATTCCTTGATCGCTACTGACTTGCATTGTAGTTTCAGGATTGTTGACAATCCTTTAGCCTCTTGAGCAATTTCCAATCCATCCAGGACCACAGTCAAAACGGCAGTCTGGAATAAACGAAATAATATCGCTATATGTTATGTTCTCGTTTTCCTTATGGGTATACGAGACTATCTGGTTGCAAGTTGCAACAACTCTCACCATTTGTTCGTTTTCCGCTATTTGATAGGCGGTTCCTTGCGGAAAAACTGGAGATGGAGTGGATCTTTCCTCGACGACTAGGTCTCGCTCTTCAACAACCTCTGTAGCGACTTCAACCCCGTCAGACAAATCATCATCTTGTCCACCTTCCGTCCGAAATATAGCCACTCGGCCTGAAGACGCATCGGGATCAGTTACATCAAGCTGAACAAAGTTATCTGAGGAGGTGTCAGAACTGAAATTGGACCAGTTGGAAGCGATTTCGCTATCTGGTGTAGATATACCGCCTCCAACATTGAATGAAACGGCAAGGTTGGTCAAGCTGTGCTTCACACTCTGACCAAGTCCTTTGAAGCCCTCTCCAGTACCAGCACACAGGGTAGGATTACTTCCCCCACCAAGATTCTTGGTCAATGGGCTGTTCGACATTGACATAGGGTTTGATGCCAGCGAAGCTCGGGGAAGAAACGACGCTCCAACCAGAGATCGATGTAAATCCAGTTCCTCCTTTTCATCACGACTATAAAAAACAACAACTCATGTGAGTGATAATTTTTATTAACTAAACGAAACACAACTTTTTCGTCTACAATTCAAAAGCTCAGAGTTCAAGGTAGGCCAGCTGCATTGAGATTTAAGTCTGAATATCTCTTACTTTGTAGGCTCGGTCTCGCCACTGATGGATTCAGGTATAATGGAATCCAAATCCACGGAAGGCGAATTCTGCTTGTCTGCTATTGAAGGAGGAAACAAAAGGGAGACCTCGACGTTGGTAATCAGTCCAACGAAGGTCACTAAATTGTCCAGAACTCCTTTTCCCATGATTGATTCCAGGTCGAGCGTTAGATAAAGAGACATTTCACCCAATGCCTCAACCATTCTCATAATAAAGAGGAACTGATAATGCGACAACTGGGCTTTCAAGGTTCCATTAGCACTTAAGACAGCTTGAATGCTTTTTTTCTTCAACTTGGAATTCTCTCTGTCCTTTTCATTGATATAGATCCAAGCGGACAAGGGCAAAGCATCGACGAAAGGGTAGATAACCGTGCTGGTGGAGTTTCTAGTTTCGCTTTCTTCACGACTCATGCTCTTCTTTCTAAAGCTCGCAGAACCCGTCTCTGAAGGAAAGCGCCTTCGCTTGGCTTCAACGTGAAATTCAGCCCAAAATGGATCCATACAGATGTACCATATGTCTCGTGGTTCATTCCACATCATGTCCTTGGTCAAATCATTTGAGATATCCCTGAAACTACTGCAATTCAATTTCTTCGGGCCACCAAGTTTGTCCTGACCTTAAGAGCGGATTACAATAATTTGTATTAATGCGGGCATCGATATAAGGACTAAATGTAGAGAAAACCCACTATATACCTTCTGCATGCTGAACAAACTTCTCTGCCAGTAACGGAACATCGCTTTCCTTGGAAGGAAAGTCAGTGCCATACACCAAATCTCCTCTCTGCAACAACTCAAGGCATTGGGTCAACTGATGCAAGGTTCCAGTATCATTAGATCGATAGTTAGCCAGAACCAGACGGGAGACTTGAAAGTGAAGAGATTTTGGACGATCTTTTTGCAGAGGGTATTCCGTTGTATTCTCGAATACAACCTGAAAAGAAGAACAGTATATTAAACATAACACGGATTTTATTTAAGTAAATGAAATTACATAGCTGGATGAATTATTTGGGTACCTTCGGCATAATAAGTTCAACTCGAACGTCAGTATTGTCCGGTTCAGCTGGAGGATTAACACTCATCATCGCGTGTTGTAAGTTGGACACAAATTTACTTAACCACAAAATCGTGCACACGTCTAAATGTATTTGAATAGGATGCAAGTAGGCGTAGACCTTTGGCCTCGGTACTAAATAATCAAATGAAACGGGGTTAGCAATGAACCCGTGAGTCGCAATTATTGATGAGCTAAACTGTAAAGAACTCACAAGGAAAACACATTTCACCCGGATAGTAGAACCAAGTAAACTCGGAATGAATCACAGGTAGATCCTTTGGTCTTTCTATAAAAGCTGAAAAAAATCCAAGCAATCAAACCATTATTCTCGTATTCACATTTCAAATTGTTGGGCTAATTATTCGTATGCCTTACTGGATATAAATGGTAGCGGAGCAGTTCGTTTCGATGAGGTAGTCACTCGGAAAAGACGGAAATCCTGGATAATTAAAACGATGCAAGTACTCATAAGCTTTCCGAGTTGTGAAGTAACAGCATCCTTCACGACATTATGCTCAGTTCCCGGTTGATATTGGCTCATTCCTTGGGGATGAGCACGGGTCAGTGGAGTGTGCATGGACGAAGAAGATAAAGTTTCCATCAAAGAAATCTTAAAACTCTGAAGCGCTTGATGCAACCATTGCGATAACGTATTATCGGTATACTTCGGCCATGACCTCCTACTTCCTTTAGCCAGGTGATACGGGTAAAAGTCAATCCTCACCTTCAAAATAAAAAAGGCAATGAGATTAGAATTAACAAAAGCTCATCAGTACCTATTGTTGTTTAGAACCGATAGTAATATAATTTCTAGTACTTGGGTAAGCGATGCTTGTAAGGCTCCGCCGTCTTTCAGATCTGGATGCTGAGACCTTCCCGCTGCAATTAAAAAAAATATAAAAACAAATCAGTGAGGTAAACGAAAGTCACAAAGATTGAAAATGCTTAAATAACTGAGAATTTAATTTTTTTACGTTATTAGCATGTGTTTCGAAAGTTTCAATCAAATTCAAGATACTCAGCAACTATTGAATAGTAACAGAATTTCCATTTATCATGCCATCTTTTTCTCGACTTTCTTTTCCCCTATTGAAACACTCAAACTGCGTTTTGTGTACCAGTTTCATGGGATTTATGGCTGAAAATTATTTGTTATTTCGCATCTTAAGCTTTCTTTGATCGTAATGCTAAAGCAGTTGCATCTCCTGTATTCCGCATTAGCTTTCGTTCAGTAAATCTAAATACTACCCAAGCATATTAGGCCGTCAGAGGCAATAAGGGATAAGAGGATCAGTCAATGGATAAATAAGATAAGATGGAACTTACTCCCTGGATCATCACAGAAATGTAGGTCAATTTTCTCACAAACAAAATGATAGGAGGTTTCCTTTACGTCATAGGCATCAAACTTCTTTGCTAAGGTTGCTCCAGATTTATCCATCGCATTTGTCTGAGTCTGCTGAGCCTGATATTCGGGAAGACTCTAACGAAAACAATACAATATAGATTTTTAAATTTTTTTAAAATTTGAATTGTAATTTAAAAAAAATTTAAACCTTACTACGCCTACGGTATGCTCTTACTGATCCTGATTAGAGACAGTAACATAAAAACTAGTTCCAATGACCTTATAGAGAAAGTTCGGAATTCCTAGAGCGAAGAAAGTACGAATACGAACGAATACGAATAATTTTGAGGAGATCGAATCAGACTCTTATCCAGCGCCAATGCTATTCTGTAGGGAAAAACTACTCGTGTGCAAGGAGACCAATTCGTAAATTAAAAATCAATGAGTCAATCCGCTGCTTTCACTTTCACACACGCTAATCGTTAATGACTTCCTAAATAACAAACATGCTTTATCCATTAGATTACAGCCAGTAGTGCTTCCAAGGCAATCATATTATATCGTGACGTTCCGCTGTATACAACAACTTCAACCGTCGTCTTTATATCTGTGGGAAACATTTGGCTTTACAAATTCCCCGAAGTCAGCAAAATTCCTGACCTTTTCACATATTGCACGAAGAGAAATGCAAAGCAAGATCCTACCAATCATCGCTACTGCTCTCGAAAAAATCAAACGGGCAATAAATGTAGGAAAATTCAGATAAAAAATTTCATTTTGAGTTACTGAACAGCTCCAGCTAATCCGACAGAATGAAATTTCTACCTTCATCTGAGATCAGATTGAAACAGTTTTTAAACAATTTCGTTATTTGTCTGCTCTCGAAAAAATCAAACGGGCAATAAATGTAGGAAAATTCAGATAAAAAATTTCATTTTGAGTTACTGAACAGCTCCAGCTAATCCGACAGAATGAGATTTCTACCTTCATCTGAGATCAGATTGAAACAGTTTTTAAACAATTTCGTTATTTGTAACAGTGTGGTATGTAGCAGACAAACGTTAGTTTCGTTCTCTAAGAACCGAAGGGAAAAAAATTCGTATACTTTTACCTAATGTTTTGAGCTGAAAGTACCTACATCGAAAATCGAGGCTCAGTGTGATATGTAGCAGACAAACGTTAGTTTCGTTCTCTAAGAACCGAAGGGAAAAAAATTCGTATACTTTTACCTAATGTTTTGAGCTGAAAGTACCTACATCGAAAATCGAGGCGAAGGTACAATTCGCAATTCTCTGAACAGATAGTTGGAGCTCTCCAGCAGTAGAACATGAATGAGGCAAATGCAATAATTAGGAGAACGTGGTGTAAAAGCTATTCTGCTACGTTACCTCTAATTTTCTCTTCGCTTTGTATCTTTGTGTAATTTCGGTAGCCTGCTTCACGAGGCCTGATAACGAGCTCATAAAGTGAAGGGCACCCAATATTTGCGAGTCTGTAAGCACCCATAAAAGGTCATCCAAAATCAGCGAGAGTCGGCATCCCACCACTTGACAATCTGTACGAGATCGTAAACATAAAAGAAAACCCATTAAAGCAGATGAGCATTCCTGGAATTTGACTATCAAAGGTTGTCCTCTAATTACCGAAGCTGCTAAGTTATAGTTAAAAGTACAAATAGTATTTGATACACTTAAGCATAGTGTACATCAGTATCTTAGTCCCTCTGACATCATTAGTTGTTAAGCTTAAAATAGAACAGTTAAAACTTCAAAGCCTAAAATTCGTACGTCTAACCGGAGACTTCTAAGCCTCTATTGCTTGTGGCATTGAATGTTTTTCGAGAAATAGGAATCTGAAAATAACAACGCCGCAGGGGACTGACTGGCAGCATTATAAGCCTTCATTCGTTTCATCATCCCGAGGGTTGCCTAGGAATCGGCGATAGAAACTTGAGAGTTCTCTTAAACCTACGCGATTAAACTTTGCGTTTAGCTTTCAGGCATTGACTGCGGCTGACTGTGAGATAAATGAATTAAAGGATAAAAAAGTGTTGCTGAACAAGTAGAAAATATTTTGTAACTTTGTAATATACAGTAGTAGATAAAAAAGGAACATAGACTTATGGTAAAGGATCTGAGAGGGCGGATAGAATCAATAATTACACACTAAAATCGACAGTAGACACACCGAATCATGAAATATAAAGTAAACATATTAGAACTGTACCGCTAAGCTTTTTCTTGATGACGATACGGGCTTTGGCTTGATTCGTGAGTAGTCTAAGGGGGGCCAAATGACGATCAGAAGTAGATCTAGCTTCCAGTCTTAGTGTCTGCCAGCTCATTTCTTTGAAAATAAGGGTTTCGCCTTTGGTCAAATCCTTCAACCGAGTTCCTTGAAGCTCTATCTTATGCCAATCTGGAGACCGGGACTCGACACGAATTCTGGATATCTGAAATCAAAATCCGTTATTTCAAGCTTGTTTCACAAAATTCAACAATCACGAAAGACACAGGCGCGTAGCCAGGATAGGGTTTTTGGGGTTCAAAGTGGGGGGGGGGGGGGGGGGGGGGGGG
>VNWX01003201.1:0-10645 GCA_009869905.1 Ceratophysella communis | reverse complement strand
GTGTACTCGTATAGACGACGAGAGAGTCCGAAGTCGGTAATTCGTAAGGAAAGGTCACTTGCAACTAGGATATTCCTCGCCGCAAGATCTGAGTGGATAACCTACAGGGAAATTTTCCACAACTGCATTACTCGCAATCGGTTTCATTTAGAATACCCTGTCCGTCAAATAATAAAAGAGTTAACTAATTTGAAATAAACTGTATGACGCTTACATTCTTGCTTTCCAAATATTTCATGCCGTGTGCGATTTGAGCAGACCATGTACGAAAGTCTTTTAAACTCAACTTCTGCCTATCCGAAGAAAGTTCCACCGTATTCTCGGCACTATGCAAATACCATGATTTGAGGCTTTTAAGACTAGCAAGAAATTAAGCAATGTGCTAAAAAAAAAACTTAGCCAAATTTACCTGAAATTAACATAGAAACCTAGGAGGAACTTCCGGCTGTCCATCTTCAGCAAACGTACTTGATCGAAGAAGTTTTTCCAAGCTTCCTCTGCCACAGAATTCTGTGCCGATGTAAACTACACCTGTGCGTGTAGTAAGCACATTAATTTAAAATATTTGGCGATAGATTAGCAAGTCATATATTTAAATACTAAATATACCATCTCGAATTTCTTCAGTGTAGGCTCCAATAAGTCGGATGACATTCGGGTGTTTCCCTATATAAATCATCAGTTTGAGCTCTGAAAGCAAACTTTTGAGATGCTCAACTGAAGTGGAAGTTTTCGTCGTCTTTAAGGCAATTTCTTCAAAAGTCTCGTCCATTTGAAAACGCCCTTTAAAAACGACCCCAAACTGACCTTGGCCAAGTATGCGTTCTTTTTCTACAAATTTTTCAATGAAACGACTGTTCCCAATTAGATGTAAGAAAAAGCCAACTAATTTCGAATTTAAGTTACCGTACCAATATGAATCTTGTTCTTCGGCAGTTCATATTCCCGATTGTACGGAAGCGCGTTTGCCTCGATTTCCTTATCCTCTGGATCTCCTGTCTTAACTGCCGCAGGATTACCCTCAAGGAATTCTTTGATTTCCGATTCTGAGAGACGGGCAATTGTTTTCTGAAAATAAATGCTATTAAGGAGATACATATGTGGCAATATCGAGCTCTCCTAGTATTTATAGTTTCAAGTACCCACTTGTTGACTGTTATTAGTAGATATCATTAGAAACTTTGGAAGTGTGTAGAAGCCATGAGTGAGTGGGTCAAGAGAGCAGTGCACTTGACCCACGTATTTATAAATAATGGCGAGCTTTACCTTGGCTTGTTTCAATCGGTAGAGCAAACATGAAATCACTAGACCAACAAAAATGAGCAAAGGAATCAGGATCGATACGATGACAATGGTTGAGACACCTGTCTGAAGAGGCTTATCAGGATCATCGAAGGTCTCCGGAGGAGCTGTATGTAGTAAAATATTTACAAGTCATTGTTGTACGAGTTTAATGCTAACCTTTAAAGACTGGCTGCACAGTGCACGAAATTACCTAGAATTTTTTCGACGTAAGCTTCTGTGTTGTTATTATCCGTCCTCCTCCACCATCCGAAATGACCTTCTGCTCCAAATCGACCATCCGGTTGATTAGGATCCGTTATCTTAAAGTTACTTTTCCAAGGTTCATCGAAAGCTTCAAACATTTGAACTTGTATCTTGGTACGACTTGCCCATTTGCCCATTTCCGTCCAGTAAGTGAACAAGTTCTGAATAGTGTTCCCTTCGGCTGGTCCACTCCAGCTCTTGCCTTTGCTCGGCCATCCTGTTTCTCCAAGCAAGACGCTCACATTCGGATTCGCCTTTTCGAAACCAGATTTAAATTCTAGAAATCTCTCGCCAACACGCAAAGCAGCCATCTTTGGCCCAGTGAGTACATCTTCGGCATTCGGATGAACATTACACATGATGTAGTCTAGCTGTTGCGCAAAGTCTTCAAGGATTCTCCGGTTAGGGCCTTGCGCCTTGCAGTTCCAAAACATCTCCGCAATTATGGATTCTGGAGCCAAGTTGAACATCTAAACCCAATTCGCTAACGAGTCGATGCCCTTCTCGAATTTGTTCCAGGAGAGCTTCCCCTTTCTCAGCATTTATGAACTGATTGGCATAAGTGATACCCCAAACGGTTCCAGGGAATATGGTATTTGCATAGGCCGTCGAGGTGAAGGCATTTGCAATTTCTCGTTTCAGGGCGGCTGGATTAGAATTTTGATGAATGCCTTGAGACATCGTGATTACAAGGCGCTTCGCTTCACGATTCAGCTCTGCAGCAGCAGTTGCAATGAAGCAGTTTGAATCCGTCATGTTCCAAGCAGTATCAACGTTGTAATCTAAAAATTTAACGGCACTATCAGTCGGTAACATATTAACTCCAGGAGATCAGAAACTTTAACTTGCGAACTTACGGTCCACACCCATGCCGTAGGTTGAAATATTGGTGAATCTTGTGGAAATTATCTTGAGCATGTACTTGATCTCCGCTAATGAATAGGAATTATAGGGTGGTAGCGTTCCATTAACCCATGACTTGACATATGGGGAAAATGCTAAACCAACATGACGCCTGTTAAACTCAAATTTGGCGTCCTCAGCTGGTATTTGAGCTTGAGCCTAGCATAATTGTAAATCCAGGATGAAAAATAATCCTTACTTTACATTAAATAAATGCACTGTTAATAAAAATATAAGCATCTAACCAAAGCACTAGTTAAAAGAATTTGCGCAAGAATAGTAGGATAAAATTTAGTAAAGAGTTTCGGCAGTTTTAGATTCATTTTATAGAACGTTTAACGGCTGGCGGTGCCAGGGCTGGAAATTGAATTAAGTGCTGATTTTTTTGGATACCTATAAGGATAAATTTGAACCGCTTATTAGGAATTCTGAACCTAGAATTCAAGGATGAAGTGACTGGGATTCATACAGGAAGTTCTAAAGTAAAATTTTGTTGGTGGTTTGTATTCCGAGTACGCGTTAATAATCCAACTACAATGAGTTTTCATGAATTGATTACTATTACAATAGAAAACATGCTAACATAAATATATTTAGCGGAAATTTCCGATTTTCGTGGTCTCATATGCAAAAGCCTTCAGTTTAAGGAAATGGCAAAGAAAAAGTTTTGAGTAGCACGGTGAACAAAGATTCTACGCTGGTGGTTTTATCTAAACTGAGGCATAGACGGACATGTCCAAAGTACTGAAATTCAAGAAACTCTACCTCTAGCCACTTTATTAGCGGACAAACATTTAATGCAATTTTTCAAAAATTATATAATAACACATGTCTTAAATAATTTACTGTACAGGTTTACGTGCAAAGAAAGAGTAATTAAGTAATACAGGAGTTTGACCATGACCAAAACAATAAAATTTTCTGCAAATATTATTCACAGCGTTTTCTTATTTCGATTGATTGTAGATATTGAAATTCAAATATTATTATCTGATTTGCATCCCCCAACCCTCCACGGCCTCATTAAAAATCATTATACTGGGCTTAATAGACGAATGACATAGAAGAATCATAGCCAAGTTTCTCAAGTTCAGGAATACACGTAGAATTAACCATGGGTGTTGGACCACACATAAGTGTTATAGTGTCTGGAGAGGCAGGGTGGAGGTGGTCTTTGAACATATCTCCATTTACACGTCCAGCACTATACGTCCAACCTAAGCATAAGTACAATACAAATTAAATCATGATGATTGTCGTATTTTAGTATGAAGTTAAAATATTTCACTTTACCTTCTTTTGGAGGCTGCGAGAGAGTATACCAGAGCTTGAAATAATTCGGATTCGCTGCAGCCAGGTCTTCTAATTCCTCTTTGCAGAGAATATCATCTTCTGTTTGATTAGCGAAGATGAGAGATACAGGTAACCGCTTAGCATTTCCAGGGTTTTTGAAGATTGCAGTTAAAATTTGCAGCATTGGAGTTATCCCGCTGCCACCTAGACACAAACAAAATTTAAGATTTGTCGATTCGCATTTGTTTAATATTACTTCGCTGTGAACGCTTACCGGCAATCATATTGATCTGTTTTACATTCAGTCGTACGTGGCAACACTTTTTTACTTTCTCCGCGAATGACGAACTCTCCGTTTCCATAATAAACCTAATGTATTTGGATAATGAATCAGTATTGCTAAGTTTGTCACAGCGAACAGTGCACTACTTTAAATTCGTGGTAATTTGATTAGTTTGGATTGCACCAGATGAGCAATGAGCACCAAACCAGCAACCGCCGTTAGGCTTAGGCGAACAAAAATCAGTTTTTCATAGTGGCTTACCATTTTCCCGGCTGGACCTCGAATATCCAGCATCGCACCTAGCTCCAAATCATTCAAATATTGCGACATTTTTCCTCCATCGGGGTATTTCGGATTCTCGTTTTTGAAGTAAACCTAAACGAAATAATTGATCAATTAGACATAAACAGTGTATTGGTATTCCTCCATGAAATAATTTCTGCGATGCTGAAGCTGGTAAAATTTGTTCATAGAACACGGTTTAGACGAAGACTAGGGCAGACCATGTCTGTGGTCTAATGGACTTTTGCAAAAATGCTTCTGGTGTAATGGAGCGGAAAAACTGCATTATCAATTTAAATCGAAACATAAGTATTTAATATTTTTTCGTCTTGCAATTAATTAACGACCAATTACCTTAACGATGATCTCCATAAATCCATGATCATTGTCCGAGGACACTGGCGAATATGTACGCACAACGAGTGACCCATTGATTTGGGCTGATAAATAAATGTGTTGACCTGGCGGTAGACCCAGTATATGATCTTTGGACGGCAGTGCGAATCGAAGTCGAATTGTATTATGTGATACTGACGTCCGTTCGATCAGTTTCAATGAATACTTTGTGTTAGGATCAAGCAGCGTTCTAGGGCTTCGGTTTCGCCGTCGATAGAAAAACAAGGTTAAAAGAGCCGTGGTCACTACCACAGTGCCAATACCGATCCAGAGTGGTAATGGTGACTGCAAATTATGAGAAAAAACAAGTTAAAAATTAGTTTGATACGTAACAAATTTGTTATCGTCTAGAACATAGCTGCTAGCTGCCGTTTTCCGGGCCGAACAATGCCAAAATAATTAAAGATTTAGCAACACACACTAACCAGATTTTTCTAGCCCAACCTAAGCTACCTATGTTGAAGATAATAGAAGATGATAGAAGGTAAATTNCTTTATATTCGTATTTTAGCTAAGTAAATGGGCTCTAGAGCCCTAAAAACCGGCTAGTTTTATACTTAACTCTTACTCTTACAAGCGTTCCATATTTCCAAATTATTACAAAAATAATTAGCAAGTAAACCCTTTCCATTTAACGCTTAAGCAATTGACCACAGCACCACGTTAACTGCATTCGGTACAACATTTAAATAATGTATATTTAGCGAATGCATTATACAATATGCACTGATACTGATTAATGACTTACCTTTAATCCATTACCACCGCCCATCATTTCAAAATCTAAAGTCTACGTTCTAAATCTAGGTACTTGCTTCTACAGAACAAATCTACATTCGTCAACACAAGTAAGATATACATACATGTTACAGCTTTAATTTAAACTAAACAAGATGCTGAATGACTAATTAAAGAACTACTCAATAACTACTTTTTTTTTTTTTTAAATCAATGCGACAGATGACAGAAGACAAAAAGAAGCAGCACTACTACGGACGGGCAATGCGAGTTATACCATTGGGTCTTTCAAAACGTCTCAAATCCCGCACGAGAGCTAATTGGCTGAACTTGTTATTTCTGCGGATTCGCTTCGCAGTAGAAAATGCTATAATTTTGGAACAGTAATAAGTAGCGTCACTTCTAGTGGATTGTGGATTTGTTTTTAAACGCTTGAAGCGAAATATTTAAACAGTTTAAACTTAATTCGTTTTCTTTAGATGATAGGTATGTATGATATCTGCTAGGAAACTAAATGCTTGCGCAAAGGGAAGCACAAAAATGCACATCTTATTCACTAAATCTCACCAAGGTATAAGATATTATTTTGTATGATATAGCATATATAGTAAAGCCAATTAAATGTAGAATGGGAAATGTGCACCGTCATTACCATTTACCATTATTGCTTGAAGGTCAAGAAGCAGGTTTTTGTAATCCTCTAAATGGATATCTTGCTTCTATGTAATAACATTTAACTTTCAAGACGAATTTGTCGCGCTTAAAAGTTTTGTTTTTGAAGCTGATATTGAGTATTCAATGCTCAAAATGTGTCACTGTAGTAGAGTCCCTGGTCACGGTACAGTACCGCAGTCTTTATAAAATTGGACCCCGTAGTTTCACTACACTAAAGAAATAAATCTTAAATTCGATTTAATGTGCAACGGATTCACAACTCTAGGTAATTGTTTCCTGATACAACTATCGAAATAAAATATATTGTTTCATCAGCTAAATATAGTGCAATCGTCGGTTTAAAAATCCTCGTTCGACGAACAAAAATTGCGGTTAAGAAAACCGCAATCCAGTTGCGTTGCGGCCGTTCAGTAATGGGTCAAATATAATCGTATCAAAATATAATATATAATTCAACTCCACTGGCCTACTGAGCTAGCCTATGTATTATAAATCATGATTGGGAGCTGGATATATGTCGATATATGTCTATATCTGATATATGGCTGTCTATATTGCCTATGAAATGGTAATTGCTGTGGTTAAAGATGAATTGGTCAATCAGCTCGTCGTTGAAGCACATATGACAATGAGCGTTAGTAGAGTACGCTACTAACTTGATACATACACAAAATAAGGTTGTCGTTTGTCGTCAACATTAATCTGGAAATATAGGTACGGAACATTTTTCAAATCCCAAACCGCCTTTTTAAATTACCATGCAAAACAATGTTATTTTAACTTCGTATTTAATTATAATCCTTTATGTAAACACAGGGTAGTCAATGCAGCGTGACCAAGGTCAAGTTTATTTATCGATAAGAATGAGTCATTCGGAATAACGAGACAGTTGGAACACTGGAACCGGACTTAAGATTAAATCAGGGTATAGATTAAATCGAGAAAAAGCGTGTGACCGTGTTGCAAACTGTAAAGAGTAGCAACAGCCTTGAATTTAATTCATGTTTACTGGTTTTGTATTTGTAAACCATTTTAAATAAATAATATTATGCATTCAAGTTGGTGGTAAGTTAAGTAACCTGTCATGTGTACGTTATTAAACCATTGTTTCACGTAAAGATCATAAATCTGAATGCATTAAATATTTAACTAAACTTCAAGGTTACTTTGCTAGACTATGGAACACGGAATGGACTAATCTTAAGATTTGTACCTGCAGTCAAACATGTTGTGGAAAAACAGACCCGTGATGCTATTTCCGGCTGGTCACACAGCTGCTGGTCGGCATCGGCAGGCACATCATCGAAACGTTAATTTGTTCACCATTTTCACCTAATGAATCAATAACTGTTCCAGTATCTCTGGTTAGCCCGTGCTTATTACTTTCGAGCAAATATTTATTTAATCTCCTGCAACTCATTCATACTGACGCCTATGACTAATTTATAATCGCATAAATTAAATTAAATATTGATGACTGTAATAAATAGTAGGTATTAGGAATTTCAGGCACATATCTTACCAATAATATAAGCCTACGAGTATTAAATTAAATTCAAATATATTCATAAAATATTTACTTATGACTAAAGGTAACCTAAACTAGTCCAGGGAATATTTATAGTGTAGATCCAACACATCATTATCAAGCTAAACACGGGATTGCGTACGTGCGCATTTCGGCTTCTAATTTCTTGGACACGCTGGTAAACTTCGGGCCATCAATATCGCAATCGCAATTCTTAATTTAAAACGTTTCTAAATCAATGGGTAAAAAAAATGCTCTTGCTTAATAAACTATAGTTACGTTAAAATTCCTAAAATAAAACCTAAAATACTACTCTAATAAAACTAATGACTGTACTCCCGTTCAGTCTATTAGGTGTAATTTACAAAAATCGCATATAAATAGGCGGGGTCAACCGCTCGCTGTTAAGCGACATAAAGCGTCGTAGGTACTGGGTACTCTACCTTTGAAAAATCTGCTATCACGAATTTCTCTAATAAAAAATCGTAAATTCGCCCGCCTAAATTCATTCTTCATCACAGTTTGACGAAACTAGTATTAGCTTGAACTCATATGTATCGCGTTTGTTTTTGACTCCTCGTCAATGACTGCATTTATTCTTCCTCCAAAGATCCACCCAAGCTTCTAAGTCGAAGACGCTTGTTGTCGACGCTCGACACTTTTTCCTCGTTCTTCTCGTTATCTCCAACCTTGCGCCGTAGTGCTTGTGATTTCTTGAGCTCCATTTCTTTATTGATATAGTACGGTGATCTACGGTTGATTTCATTGCAAGTAACCCACCAAAAATTATTTTTCACCCAGCCATGGAGACCTGGCGGGAGGTCATGGCACTTGAACACTGAAGTATTCTCCGGCCAAAATGTACAACGACCAAGTGCAAGGAGGCATTGGAGCTGAAGACTATGTCCAAATGAACGGCAGTATTTGAGCGTCATCCCTGAACGGGCTGCAGTAGATGAGATCATAGGGTAGATCGCTTTCGTGGTGAGGATATTTCGGTAGGCCGTGCCTGCAAATTAGAAGAAAAAAAAACTATATTGTACTGTCAGATATCACTAATTACTAATTATTGTGAACTTTACTCCATTACTCCATACTAAAAGTTTTCCTTGAGATTACTAATTATTGTGAACTTTACTCCATTACTCCATACTAAAAGTTTTCTTTGAGAGCTCTAGCATCGTGTATTATGCAAATGCAAGGCATCGAAAATTCGCGAGCCGAAAAAAATATTCATAATTCATCAATCGATTGTGTGATGTAGGTACTCAAATAGGTAATTGCTTTTCGTTACCTCATTACAAACAGTAAACCTTGTGTAATTCAGGACCTAAGCTAAGACTATAAATATACTCGCGAAGAACTTATTCACAAGTTCGCAAGGCCATGGGCAAGGCCGTCTTTCAGTAGTCAAAAATAGCACGGTGGTGCCAAGTGCATTATTTCCAAATATCACGATTACGATGTCAAATGACAAACTCAACTCAACCCACGAGACTCTTGCACGTTTTTATGGCAAGCTATTGATAACCTTGCCCTGGCTCAACTCTTCACGATTTGATCATCCAAGCTATCAGCTTGCCGTTTTGTCTCATATCTTGGCTGATCAAGTGAGACGGGTAACTGAAGCCTTGATCAGATCCAAACATGGCCCACGCCCAAAACCTTACCTAGTGGTTTCCGATTCAAATAAAATCTCGATAGTTCCTGTCCAAAGATCCACATGGATCCCAATGATAGAATGTTGACCAAATGGACGAGTATAATTCTTCGAAACTCCTCCGTGCTGAAGGTTTCCATTGTACGAGAGACCCCAAGACTCTGCATCTAAGCCAAGAAAACTCACGAAACTGTGGGAGTGCTTTTTCAAATCTACGGATTCTGTACCGATTCCGATCATCTAAATAAACCGAATACATAGGAATCAAATACACAATATTATACGCCGCTTCCAAACATCTCAAATTCAAACAATTTACCATATCGGTTCCATAAACCTCGGTACTCATCTGAATTTCAAAGTAGTGATGGAGTCCCTTTTCTAATGGCTGAGAACCACGCACAGCGACTGTTCCAACACTGAATCCAGGATTGAATCGAACATCTTTTGATGATTTGAAAACTGCTACTGAGCCTTCTGATTCCCAGGTCCATTCGAAGCCTAGAAGAGAACAATTTAGATTATCAAATAACTACGATTTGTAGAGATACTATGAAAAAAATATAAACATTAACGAGCTCCATATCTTCACGAGAAAATTTAAATACATCCCATCGAATGGGAAAACGCGTATTCGAAATCGATAAGAAAGCTTTAGAAAGCTGCCGGTACAGTTCAACGGAAAACAAAAATAATAGGTACAATAATTGTCAGTCAAATTCAGAGAAAAGCCGGAAATTAAAGTTTGATTCAACGCAGTAATATCTATATGGAATTTAAGTTCTTTCAATCAGTATCGTATCAGCATCTTTAGAGACACAATGACCGGCAAGCGGCAAGCAAATTTATTATCTTATTGCTTCCTGAGCATGCACTCTTCTTCAGTGGCGCGTGGAAACTGTACCAGTCTAGTATCCATTGTAGCTTCCGGTAATTAATGTTCATAATTAATTTTAAAACCTTAAAAGGAATAAACTTACATTCCCCGAATCCAAACTCTTGTAGTTTCTTCTCCATAATTAATGATTATCTTCTTTCGCAAGGTACTTTCATCCGATCTCAGAATCCCACGTGTTCTTATCAATAGCCGATCACCGCCGGTTATTAATGTAGCACATGAACTTCCACTTCAGTACATCAGACACCTTGAACACAATTCAAAACAAAGAGATTTCAAATTCAAGATCAATGATCCAACGTCCTCCACTTTCAACAGTGGAATAATGCCAGTGCGAAGGTGTACAGAGTACATTGATTACAAATTACAAAGCACGCACACGACAACGGTGACGGTAACCATTGGAAGACGAATATTAAATCCAAGCACGTAGGAGGTAGG
>VNWX01003200.1:0-10646 GCA_009869905.1 Ceratophysella communis | reverse complement strand
TGCGTTTAGACTCGCTCATTACGGGCAATAATTGAAGCACCTGTAATTATTTTTGCCGAATTTTGAAAGGTGGTTAGCAGAAATCTGGCACGTAACTGGAACACCAGCTATCGCCACAGCTTTCTTAGGTGGACTGGCGGCTTTAGCAGCTCTGCTAATCCAGCTAGAAGTTCTCGTTGAAATGATGTCAATCGGTATGAAAATCTGACCATGCTTAATTCATAATTAGTTTTTGTATTTTAAAAAATAACTGGCTTTTGCAGGCACCCTGTTGGCCTATACACTGGTCTCGACCTGTGTCCTGCTCCTCCGCTACCAGCCTACATCTACAACACTCGTGGATCTTCTTCCCGAGTCCATGAGAACCCCGATTCCCGGTACCCCAGTGGGGGGCTCACCCATGGGCGGAACCACACCGACCAAGGACTATGGCGGTAGTGGCGGAGGTCATACAACGCTGGGCTCCACGCTTTTCCCGGGTCAAGACGCCTTCCGCGGATTTGGTGGGCAGACGAATGGGACCCAAGCCTCACCCCGCCTCTCACTTTCACTTGGCGTGGGGCAGAACTTCCAAACTACAGGAGGAGGACCCGTACTAGTGCGAAAGGTCACTAGAACCTCACCAGATTCCGATGACACGGATACGATTGGAGACAACGAGGCAGATGACGCGTTTCTAATGTCAGATCGAAATGAGTCAAGGTACTATGGTTCCGTTCATGGGGCAGCTTCGTCCCCAAGAATGAGCCGTTGGGAGTCGCATATGAGGTACAATAATTAATACACGAAAGGTCAGAAGGTAATGCGAAATTTTTCACGCTGAAGTAAATCTTGAATTTTGTATTGACCTTGACAGAGTTATGCAGTATATGTGCCCGAAGTTGCTACCATGGAATAGATCCAGGTCCTGCCACAGAAGAGACAGGACGTGTGGTGACGAAGCTAGTGGGAATTCTGTTCCTGCTTATCATTATATTTGACCTTTTGCTCGTGGCCGTTGTGGGTGCCACGGGCTTCGGTGCTAGTTTTCTTATCTTCCTCCTCGTGCTACTCTTCACAGCCATTGTCCTCATTCTTCTGTTAATTTCTAGGAAACCTCAGAACAGGTTAGTTTAAAGGTCACCGGGCATGCAATATCCCGGCAAAATGTTTCTGCGAATATTTAACCTTAATTGTGAATCAAATTTACAGCAAAGCATTGATGTTCATGACACCTGGACTTCCGTTTGTACCGGCTATTGCGGTTCTCGTTAATTTCTACCTTATACTTAAACTCTCTATTTTAACGCTACTGCGGTTCACGGTCTGGATGACCTTAGGTACGTAACTTAAACGTAATGTTTTCAAACGATATTCTGACGAATTGAATTTTACAAACCTTTGATTACCTTAGGTTTTATTATGTACTTCAAATATGGGATCAAGAACAGTACTTTGGATGTGAAAGAGGATCAAGCCGTGGAATTGACAGTAGCAGGTCGAAGCCCATCCTCTGAATCGGTTTCTGGATTTAAAACAACGAGCCTCAACCGATGAGCAAACTACCTTCACTAATTATCTGTGTTAATTGTTAACAATTTATTTTATATCTATATGTATTTAAATTTACAGTAACTCTATTTTTGGTAAAAACTTGAATTTAAATCACTTTGGTGTGTATACTTACGTTAGAGCATATCCCGACTCCGAGCTGTTTCCGATTGATATTACAGAATGAATTTAAGTCCTTGTTTTAACGCCCTGGAAGCTGATTTTTAACTTTCAAATAATTTACGACTCATTAAGCTCAGGTTGATTTTTCTCTGAGGTTCATTTACCAAATGCTTTCGCAATAACCTGGCTTGAACAAAGCTGTCTCCCAGGCTTAATTTGACCTCGGTGATTCGATCGTTCATGGATGGCTCCGATCTCAACCGCATTTAATTTTGAAATCGTATCAGATCTCGAGCCTAAAATTGAAATGCAGAATGCGTCTGACATATGCTGACCTCATAAAGATTTTGTTTTACAGATCAGGCTGATTAATGAAAATTATTCTGGTTCTCAAGTCTCCAGTAACCTTCACAAGTCCGCAATAACAGCAATTGCCGCAAGGAAAACGGATAATGGCAGGGTTTGTATCAAGCCAACCGAAAAGAAAGCGGAAATGACGAACTATATAGAGGAGCCCTATATACTGTAATTCTCTATAATTAAATTCAGGAAAGCAACTGTATTGTGCTTTGGATTGAAAATCTAAAATTCTAATTTATCTAACGATTTCCCAACGAAATCCGTTTATTTACGGCATATTAAGGATTCGACGTGATTAACGTTTTCCTAATCGAAATTTAGCTTTCACTTGGCTATCTACCCGCAGCCAGCAAATTCGGTATTTCCGCAGCGCATACGAAACAGCCACCATACAATGATTTGCTTAAATATGTCACGTTATCGGTTATCCTGCCCACCGGTCCACGAATCTTGCACATCTAACTACCAAAGACTTATCTGCCTATTTAAACTATATTATTTCATAAACCAAGAAATAAACCAAAAGAGTTTAACCATTTGTGATCATATACCAATTAAATTTAAATTAATTTACAAATTGTATCTATTTCATCGTACTCCTAAAATGTATTTATGAAGTAAATGCCTACGGGAGTAAATGATTACCTAAATGTTAACTAACGCATGCATTCCTTGTAACATTATATGCAACTGACTAAATATACTGCTGAAATGTTAGCATATGCTAATTATTCATAAGAGATTCAGTGTACTAAATTATTTATTAAATAGGTAAGTATTATTGTTGAATTTTGAATTGTTGTAGACATATATTATAGTTATACTAATTGAATGTTAACTTTGAAGTGGTTATTCGGTACATCTCTTTCTAATAGTAGTAAAAAGTAGTTTAACAATAGAAATCCCAAACCAAACGTATATATGACTCTAGTAGATTAGAAATATTGAAATCTGTACGTGGGTAATTACGAACTAAATGTAAAATGCAAAACAACCTTACGAAGCATATTATGATGAACAATTATACATATTCAAAACTTCAAAGTATTCCCGTGTTACGTACACAAATAAAAAAGTATTACCTACATGAATTGAGAACCTAAATCTTAACTCCGAAGAAAATACAGAACGATGTCCCTATAAATCGGTAAAAGCTAGCTTTCCCCAATGCTAACTTTCCGCATTTTTCAGCTTCTCAAGGCTAGCCTGGCGGTCAATTGAAACTTCCGATTACTAAATAAATGCATAGCTTCGGGCTCATTCGCGCTCGCGAGGCGTAAAGATAAGTTTGAAATCTTCCTTGAAGTAATGGAGAGAGACTGCGTTAGTACCTCGATTGGTAATATTCGGAATCTCAGAGCCAGGATCGAATTTGAACGAAAATCGAGTGCAGATGGCCGAAAGAAACAGGAAAATGTTGTTGCGGGCGAGGAGTTCGCCAGGACAACTTCGGCGACCTGAAGAAAACGTAACAATTTGGGTATACAGTTCCGGCTTTTCCAGGTAGCGTGAAGGTCGAAAATTTTCAGGGTCTCTCCAAACTGCAGGGTCGTGATGAATGTAGTACATGTTGGCGAAAACGACTGTGTTCTTGGGGATTTTGTAACCGCGTAGAGTAGTGTCCTGCGTGCACTTACGGGGGTTTCCAAACGACATACTCAGTCGTAATACCTCTGACACGATGCCTCCTGCCAAAGGCAATCTGGAAGAGCATAAATCGATTGATTAGCGGTATTTTATTCGATTTGAAATCAAACGTACCTTTTCTTATCTTCGAGAGTGGGTAGGCGTCCAGGCCCAACTTCGCGACTTAGCTCTTCGGCAAATTCTTCCTGCACATCAGGGTTAGCGGCGAGAAGGGTCAGGGCAAGGCTAAGCGTGGCACTTGTCGTCTCTAAACCTCCCCCAAACACGTTAAACAAAGAAGCTTTCAGGTTCTCTAGTCCAACATCGCCGTGGAAGGATGAATTAATGTCATCTTTCTTGGCTGTTATCTGCTTAAGATAAGCATCGAGAAAGTCAGCGTTTTCGATTGTGCCTTTTTGTGAAATACGTTCGTCAATTTTCGACTGAATGTGTCCGTTGATAAGGTCAATGGCGTTTGTGAAGACCTTGAATTTAGTAACGGATGGGAACAAGTAGTTGAACCAAGGCATCAGAAAGCTAGGGCCAGTAGCTGTCGATATGGCGGTAGTGAATGACCGGGCAATAAGTTGGAGCTCTTCATCGTCTAATGAATAGCGCTCACTCGTCGCGATGTACCAGAGCGAGCGGAGAATCGGAAGCCCGAAGATGTGCTTTGGCGATATTGCGCTGTTGAGCGGAAGACGGGCTAGGAAGTCTTCGATGTCCTCATGAATCATGTCCTCCATGGATTTCTTCCCGAACCCGCAGTCTTTAAGGGAGCGTACAAAGAACTCTCTTTGCTCCAGCTGATGTGGTCCCTCATTGAATGTGACGCCGCGCTTCTTTCCGTTGGTAATGTATTTGAATTGTGGAAAGTCCGGTCGACCCATTATCGCATTATCCCGAAAAGCTTCTTTTAAAATGTCCAGCTGCCCGATTACCACAGCTCTACAGTAAAACAAAAAGTTACCTAGCTTTAATAACCAACTAAATTAGAATTTAGCTTCACGAATCTTACCTATAACTGCCCATTTGAACCGTGATTATTGGACCGTACTTATTGTGCCATTCTCGAAATGCACTGTGTAAGCCCTTTCGCATAAACGGTAGGCTTCCAAACAGCGGAGCTGTGGGAACCCCTGGCATGTAAATAAAAATAAATAAAAGGTTGAACCTGTTACCGTTATATTTTATTTTAATTGGCGATCTACCATCACCCTTTGTTTGATTCAATCTCCCTTTCGTTAACTCATCGCCCGTTCTTTACCTCAATGTCTCTTCCGTTAACATTTATGCGAACACAGGGGACGGACAGAAACTCCAAATTATGCAAGAGATAAATGTTTCCAACAACTGCCGTTTATTTCATATGTGAGCGAATCTACCAAGCGCTTAGCGCTGCTCTGTTTACCGCAGGGTTTTCGAGACCTTGGCTTTTATGAATAAAAACAAAATTTATCCTCAAGGCTTTCGCTGTAAGGGCGAAAGTGTAAAATCTCTGACAATGTGTGACTCACGTGGCGGAAGCTTTTCCAGTCCTGTAGCGCGGATGCGCCAGCAGAGAAGCGCGATGCCTAACAGAAGCAGTAAGGCAGTAGACAAGAGCTCAGGATCAGGATCCATGACTTCTGATTTATTATTGCCGAAAGTGTCAAAGCTGGCCTGCTCGCTTCTTTGTCTTTTCCTCAATATTGACGTGTTTTATTCAAGTTTGATTGTAATTTAAGTGTTCTGATCGCTTGCTTGGAATGGTATATAGAAGAATGGTAAAGCCTTCGAGCAAAAATTTGATTTAATTCTATCCCAAACCTGTTTTAAATGTAGCTGATGTGTCTGGGTATATGGGACAGAAAAATAAAAGACAGTATATGCTAACAAAATCAACATTCCTAAGCTGTCCCATAAAAGTATATGTATAAACCTTAAACCTCCTGAAGAATTATTTCAACAGTTGATCAAAATAAGTAAAATACCAGAAATTCATAGTGTAAAGCTATTCGCTGTTCACAACAGTAGCGCTTATCTTATGCAAGGTGTCTTGAAACCCGAATTCATTCGCTTATGTAGTGAGAAAAATCTTGATCTCATGCATATGTTATCGTTTGTTTGCACTACTGGTAGAAATTATGAACTGTACAACGAAACCGTAACCTATATTTTGTAAGTGTTTAAAGCTTCATTTTATAATATGACTTTCATCATAGAAACGACTAGCGAGAGAAAGCTTCATTTTCGGTTGTTTTTCCATTCCTAAAGTCTAACATTGGAAAAAATGATGCCCCTCAATTTTTGAGCTAAATAACATCAAAAAGATAGCTCTGGTTCTACAGTTCAATTAATATTTTCTAGGTTCTTAAAGTAAAAACAGATTGATACTCTGGCTTAGTGGCGTTTACCAGTACCAATTAAACCGTAACGATAATTACTTTAATATTGTTGGAGTCCAACATGTTTCCGGAACAAAATAAACACTCTTTTATTATAGTCCAAAGGCTACTCTAATGAATGAGAGTAAAACCGTGAACCAATATTTCACGTTGCGAAGACTTATTTAGCATAAATAATTGTACGAATTTACAAACCAGCCTTTAAATAAATTGCTAGAACAGAAATAAGGCAAAAAATTTAAAATGCCAAATGCGTAATACACGCAAGGGACTATACCTACAATTACTTTAACTCGGCAAATGTTATTATTGGGATCTCTAATAGCTGTAGCACGAAACGAAGAGTACGTTTCCAATAGTTAAAATAGCAGGATGCATTATTATCGCGGTCGATGTATTGTTCTTAATGCAAAGTCGTCGATACATCACCGCAATTGTTTATTACATCGTCGTGACTGCATCATCGTCATTATTAGAGTTGATATAGTTAACAACGCTGTCCCTTCTGGTCCCAAGTTGCCGCGAAGCAAATTTTTGAGTAGTTCTTTGGAAATTCAGATCCTAAAATTTCAGTTCCAAAAAAAAAATTACAGATGAAGGTGCTAAATGTAAAAACAAACTTGTTTTTTTTGTAGTGGAGGTGGAGCTGAAAATAGATCAATTTTTTTAAATAATGTTAGAGAGCAGTTTACAATAATCCATCATTAGCCTGGTGTCAATATTTAAAGGAATGCAACCTTAAATTTTCACTCCAGAGAAAGCCAGCACCAAGCGTGTGGCACAACAGTCGAACCCCCGTTACAAAAATGCCGACCATCACCACTTTAAAAACTAAGCTTTTTTCACGCTTATTGCATTTTTGCTGTAATTTTCTCTCTATTAGCTCACAATTCTCTTGGAGCACCGGAAAGTGAAAACTGGAAACAAAGCCGAAAATTAGTGCCATGTACCGCCTGCATAATTTTGTTATCTGGGGAATTTTAATTCTAACCATTAGTTTCAATATCGCTCATTTACGCAGTATCACGGAACGTCGGAGCTTTGGCGTTTTAATTTTGATGGGACTATGCATGTAAAAGATCTTGGTCATGTCGTCATGCAATGGGGTATTTCAGAATATTGTGATAAATTCGCTCGACTGATTAACCAGATTCTGCGCCTTAATTTAGTTTGGAGTGAGTAATGCATAAATATTTAATCTATTTCAAATGTTTTTCAAATCATCAATGCCTGCTGCACAAGTTATTTGATTTTGCAATTTTTTATATGTCTCCACATACTTGAACTACACTCACACTAACTAACACTACACTCATCTGAGTTGATAGAAAAGGCATTTGCTTTTGTTATTTTCTCAACTACGTTTGTCATCTTGCTCCATGCTCCATGCTATTCAAATCATCGCAAGGGACGAAATACTTTCCTACTATCACCTATTTCGAAACGACTGTCACTGGTCGACCTCTCTACTGGCATTCCTCAATTTGTCCGAATATATTTAGTATTTTATTCGAAAAATATATACCTAAGCGCAGTTTCAACAAACGGAATTTTACGTTAAGCAATATAGTGAAATAATAAAAAGCCTTGGACTCCATTCGTGCAATCAGAAATAAACTGCTTGTCGAATTGTCTGATAGCCATATTCATAAAATTTAATTCAATTTCACAGCGTTTTTATTAGGCGGATTTCATAAGTTCAATGTACACAAATGCATTGGATATTAACGTAATTAGTATACGTTTTTCACACAGGTCAAATTAAAATGCTTAGGTATCTCAGGCTTCACGATTCAAGACTGGGATCCAACCGTATCGCTTGTTCGTGAAATGACCGTGCGTAACTGCAACAAGGGTCAACAGTACCTTGCTCAACGATTTTCTTTGATTCCCTGGAACATTATTAAGTCCCAGCTCGACGGCTCTAAACAAATCATTCCTTTGCTTTACAACTTCACGAAATGCGCACTTAATTTCCATGCCCTGTGATAAGTAAATCCCAACGAGATTGAATACATTTGGAAATGACTTATTTTGGCTTTCTTTGAAATAACTAAATATATCATTCTCTGTACAACATGCCATAGTAGTAAAGCTGTCGAAGAACGAACCGATTCTATGGAATTCGACATCTTGACTGTTCAAAACTAAGAAATACGTCATACCGAGACCACTAGCCATATATTTGACCTCAACACGTTCCTCAAAGCTGGCCATAGCCTTTGATTTCAAAATTTCGACCCATCGCTCTAGTTCTGTTTCGTAAAGCCTCCAGACAGTGGAATTATACTCACGACAAAGGTTAAATACATCCGATGGCATTTCAGCTTGAAGTCCAGCAATGACATCCCGGAGAATCTCTTGCGCTTTAATTGCTAACTCAATTTTCTGACCATTTTCAATGGTCATTAGACTCCGCAAATCAACTAACTGCTCATTTTTACAACCCCAAATCTTTATATTGTTTCTTAGCCAGGGTTTCGCAACAGATTGAAGCATTCCGTTAGCAACTAAATCTTCCAGTATATCATCCAAAATAAAAGCCCAGAATGTATATTTTATTCCTAACACTCTTCGTTCGTATGATAGGTCTGGAAATCGGGAAAAATCGACTGCCCATCCAGAGATCCGTCGGACGAATTCCGTTCCATGACTCCAAACACGTGCACCGTAGTCCATAAAATCCTTCTTCAGCGTCTCAATCAATTTAACATCCAGTTTTCTTTCTCCAAGAATGTCACTCGGAACATAAATTGGCAGCACATCATTGGATGGATCGTCTAAAATTTTGCAGGCTGATTTGTAGTCAGATATGCAGCTCAAAAGTATATTCGTTTTCTCTTGTTTGAAAACAACTGTGGGGTCATCGATGTAGCTCAAAGAATGATCGTACTTTCCTGTGAGAATCAGGCTTAATGTTAAGGAGGTGTTATTATATTGCATTTATAATACGTAGTTATTTTACCTTTCTGGTCCTGAGGCTCCAAAATACTGCTAGGGCCCTCAGACTCAAAATGTCTTTGATTTTCCATGATCAGATTTTCAGAAAAACGTATTTTAAGAAATTTATAATCAAATTTAAAATTGATTTACTAAATAAAATGAACTGGGTATATAGCCGCTAGAAAACAAAGACCCTGCTTTTCAAATCGTGATCTGTTCACAAATGACTTTCAAGGGTAATACATGAGGCTTAAGAATTTAAGAGAGGTTGAATATTTTTTACAAGCAATCCTCAACTATTTGATAAGAAGTTACTCTATAAATTATCTTCTATGACGTAAACGTTTCATTTACATAACGTTAAAGTGACTCATCCTTCGAAAAAACTGCTTGACCTTCGGCTATGTCAAAGAAAGCACATATTTTTCTTTCTTTTACACAATGTATAATTGGAATTTTAGCGAACAACGAGACAAGTTAAACCATAGGAGCCGGTCTCAACCTCAACCCCGCGCTAATCCAGGTACATGCAGATTCTTCGGTTCATTATAATTATTATGCAGCTCTGTCCAGCAAGGATGGTGAGGTCATTGAGTTAATAGAAGGGATTGATCAAGTTCTACAAGTAAAACATAAGCTTGACTGCCAGCACGTCAGTATTAATTAGCCTTTTGTCTTCTCCACAACAAGGTCAACACGTTCCGAGTTGCATTTTCTGCGCACCTGCACGTCGATTTCATCATCTAATCGTCATTTTAATATATGTAAATTATCCAATAATTCCTGTCTGACGAACTGGGCCAACCTAATTGTCAGTTCAAGCTTAAATCTTTAAATGTCATAGTACAGGACAGGACAAGGACTTTGAGGGAACGATGATTTCAGTTTATCATTGAAATTCGCAAAAGAGCAGACGGTACAACGCTATGCTAAGGCGCCTGAAAGAATTTAGAAAAGCTTACAGAAAGAATGAAGAAAGATTAAACAATGAACACAGAAATAAGAGATTTCGAAGAAATTTTCGTGAAGTTTTTAACACAATACTTACAATAAATTTAAACTTTAAACTAGCAAAAAACTTCTAATTGAAAATAATTCAAAAACACACGGTTTAGTTCATTCGACATTTCACATGGACTGAAAGTACATTTTTGAAATTTTCTACTGCGCTGCTATACGTATACTACATGTGCGTTAGGACTACGGAATAAATTACAAATTTCATAGGTGAAATGAAATGTTTATCTAACGCTTCACGAGGGGATTCCAAGCATAACGTTTGTTTGTGACCTCAAGGTGCGCGAAACCCAAGAAAAGCCAACAATGCCTTGTTCATGTCAAGGATCTTCGTTGCATCTCTGGAAAATTGTCTAGTCCGACCTCGAGGCCCCTTATTAAATCATTCCTTTGCTTTAAAAACTACTTAGTAATGATTGACCTCCGACTACATTTTTTATTTGATGCAAATTCTTCGTCCACTATAAGGCAGCCTTCTGAAATCTTGAATGTCAGTGCCAGTAGTGCCCTCGCCATTACCCCCGCAGTAATGAGCAAGGTCAAGATTTTTTGACTATAAGGTTGGCCAGTCCGTTGTTTATTTCTAATTTTTCAATTTTTCACGCAAAAAAAGCTTTTTCCGAAAGTTTGTTTACACTGGTGACGTCATCGAGCTTTGTT
>VNWX01003199.1:0-10648 GCA_009869905.1 Ceratophysella communis | reverse complement strand
AAAAGTTATCTTTAGGTAAAACAATCAACATCAACTTTTTTGTAATACAATTTTTGTAGCATTTTTTCATGTTTTTTGATTTGACATACAATTTACGGACATGTCAGGAAGGATGACACTAATTTTGCATCATAAGCTCTGACCGTTAGGACACTATAGGAAAACTAATAGGAGCACACATGCCAATCCAATCCTCAACAATTATATCTCCAGGGTTCTAAAACTCTAAGGAGTCTCGAAATACATACATTAAGTGATATCTGTTAAACCCCGGTTAAGCTGTCTCAGTCTGTGTGGGGGTGTGGTTGGGGTTTGCTTCGATTTTTTAGATTTTGACCTGGCTCATTTTGACGAGCCATTATTGCTTCGCTAAAACTTGGTGAGACCAGTAAAGCCTAAGGCTAAAATTTCTAATCAAAAGTGTAGCAAATTGTGGTGCGCACTGTCGTAGTCCGGAAAAATCTGAACATCTAAAAAGTATATCTAAACCGCTACCTAGTAGTATTATAAACTACAAAACTAAAGACATGATGCTCTGGGTACCGAAAGTGTATATAGTACAAGCTAGTGATATGATTCCTTGTAGTTTTATGTGTATTTACGTTTTAAATTGGTGTACTTTAGGAGTAACGGGAGTTCGCAACGTGAAATACTACCAGTGTTGCCCTGAGCCCTACGTGGACGCTATCTTCACGATTCACATCCAACGACGCACTTTGTTTTACTTGGTCAATCTCATTGTTCCAGGGATCATGGTTTCGTCAATGACTTTACTAGGCTTCACATTACCACACGAATGTGGAGAGAAACTCACTTTAGGTATTTTATGGTCAATCTTAACTACCTGGCCACGTCCGCTCACAACCCCTTTCTCCTCACCTCCAAAACAACCTTTGCCAAGTCCCATGTACTGCTAGATGTCATTCTAAAAATCAAAAAGTCGATCTTTTGATCGAATAAATATGTCCCACGTCCTAGCCTTACCCCAGCCCTTAACCTCCTGCTTATTGTTTAGCAGCATACGGAATAGGAATCGTGACGGACTCGCATCAGGCCTTCTACACGAAATGTACCCAACGGACACACGGCTCTGAATTCAATTTCTCTGACACGCCATTAATGGCTTTCTTCGGAGCTCTCTTAGGGTTGTTCTTAGTCCTGGGTTCTGAAGCAAAGACCACTTTCAGCTCGGGCCCAGTTTCTCCTTTGATCTATTCCCCTATCTGTGGCAGAAAAGGGCAGGAGAGTACTGGCAGAAGTTCCACATCTCCTATGACCCCGTATAGCGGGATATTTATATATTTTTCTTCTTCGGGTTTTCCGATCTGCTGCGACCACGGATCGATATACCTTCTCTCCCTTCTCTGCAACGCTGCTGCTTGCTGGCTGGGACGTCATTCTAGAGCCAACGACTTTCTCTCTACAGCCTCCTACCACACATTAGCCGGCCTCGTTTTATTTTTCCTACCAAAAAAAAATCGTACGTTCGTCCAACTAGCTTAAAAATAGCAATAATGTGTAAGTATAAGGTAAGCTTCTGGTAAATGACTCTGGTATTTTTAAATATGCAAAAATAGGAGCACTGATGTCAAAAAAACTTAAAAGGTGTTAAGAAACAGCCAACAGAATTTTAATATTATCAAAATACCTATTTGAATTTTGGAGTATTTATTTAAAATATTTTTTGGTTAAAGGTGATAATTTGATCTGCACTAACCCCACGTCGTCATAGGGGGTTGATTACACGCCATGAATAGTATAATAAATTTTATGATGCTATAAAAAGCCATCCTGACATTAATAGCCAATGCAAATGAAGATTTATTTTGGCCAATGAGTTAAAAATATGGTTTTGTTTCCTTTTACCCAAATCATTATGAGCGTTACAAAGGCGAAACCTCGGTTCTATATACTAAATTTGGTTTATTTGACATGGCCGTAGCCCAATCAATCGACTATACTAATATACTAAGTACCCAGAAGAGCACACTGACGAGACGACAAACAGAAAAACATTTTGAGATTACTAGGCGAAACCTCGGTTCTATATACTAAATTTGGTTTATTTGACATGGCCGTAGCCCAATCAATCGACTATACTACTAATATACTAAGTACCCAGAAGAGCACACTGACGAGACGACAAACAGAAAAACATTTTGAGATTACAAAATTTAATTTTTTTTATTTGATATTTTGTACTGTTTTGTCGATTGGTTTTTTCATTTTGAGCGGTTTTATTTTGTTGTATTTTTGTATTTGGAAAAGTCCCACTCGAGAAATCGATGAAGCTAATTGAATCTCCCGTCTTGACAGGTGTGACAATATTACTTAGTTTAACAGTGTTCTTAAACATGGTCGCAGAAACAATGCCAGCAACCTCAGACGCAGTGCCTTTACTAGGTAACACCTTCAATTTTGACTATTTCCAAAGCAAGCATACTACACACTATTTTTTGATACAGCGAAGCCAACTGAATATGACATTTGTTTTGCATTTGATGATACATGGGAATGATGAAACGGATTTTGTGACTTGTAGTCCAACTAAATTGCGTGTGATTATGTGTTTTATTTCCTTTTAGAAAATAGTCCGTATTATCAGCTTCTCTCATAAGGGACGGTGAAACTTGTAGTTGTAGTACTAATCTTAAGCCTAATATCAATATGTACCTATGAACAGAAAACCAGGTGTTGATCTTGACTTCTCTGTCTCTTTTTTTTGTTAGCGCCTTCGTCCTAGTACACTGTGCAAATTATATTCAGAGCGTAAAGAAACAAAAAAAAAGCCCTGTGTACAGGAAAAATAAGGAATTTCAGTACACGTTTTACTCACTTTTTCTTCAATATATGGAATGTTCTTCACTTTTTCTCATTCTGATTGATATGTAGTTTTTTTTCTAAATTTTCACAAATACCACGAGTTTTCACTATATTCCTAGTTGCTTCTATTTTATTTCACCTGCTTCTTGTTTGAGTTGGAATATTTTATCTACTTCATGAGGTACATAGTCGAGGAATGAAGTCTTTTGCCCGTCCTTCGCGGTATCTCATTTCACAAGAGTACGTTTTGCAACGAATTACCAATGGGTTAATTCGTGTTGGTTGTGCTTCGGCTTTCATTTGTACAGCAATTGAACTGCTGTTGTATTTGCTTCAATTTTGACGCTGAGATTTGCTGATTTTAATTTCGCCTTTGAAATGATCAGTTTTCCTCAAAAGAGGTGCTTTCTCTAAGGTGAAAGCGTTTCAGCCTCTGAGGAATAACTGTTTTGAAATGAACGATTTGAAGTTCCAAACTGAAATTTGCCAAAACATTGGAATTAACCATGATTAAGCGTATTTTCAAGCTTTGCATGCGGCCATTCTCCACTTGAGAGAAATCTGAGTCAATTCAGAATGAGCCAAATCACGACAATATTTTGAGCTGAAACCCCAAAGAGAAACGTGTATCTAACTTCCATATACAAATAATGCTAAAATTACGGTATATTTAAAATAGTAGTATCAAAAATTGCAATAGCTGTACCTGAACATTGATAAAAGAAAGTAAGACCTGACAACCTCTTACTCCGCGGCGGTACATTTCACCTCAAGAAGAATGCCTGATGCGAATCGTAGACTCTGTGTTTCGTTCAACGACCGATAGAAAGAGCGCTTGGAACTTTCTCCACCTAAAAACTCAGCTGCAGGCCTGTGGTAGAGAGCTACACACTTTTGAACTGGGAAATGAACCATACTTGGCTTTCAAAGCCGACTCGTGGGCTGTCTAATCCTATTCAACATTTGACTACACTCCACAATGCCTTCCGTGTTTAAAGATCTAGCTTGCTTTAAAGTTCAGAATAAAGTAAGTAAATGCAGAGCTCAGTTCCAGTTCCTTGGCATCTTTCATGAATCACCTGAGCCGACAAGGAGCAAGGAGAAAGCGAAATGAGAAGAGGTGTGTTTTCTCATCTTCCGCCTTCTCCAAATATCCGTCCCACATATAAATTACCATTGAAGAGGAATCTCAATCCCATAAATCAGCCTCGCAGTCCAAAATGGGTTTTTATATCTCTCCAAAAACTTCCTTGTCTTTGGATCGCGGCTCAACCAAGTCTGATGGTTCAATACGCTTTTCTCCAGTAATCTCTTTCTATCGGATCAAACCACTATTCCTATTCCTATGCCCTGTTCTTTCAACCAAACACAAACGGTTTGTAATTTGAAGATAGTCCGAATTTTAGGCTGTTCAAATATGGCTTTGCTGAAATTGTACTTTTTTTTAAAGAAATAAAATAAATCGTGACACGTAAAATAAAACTGCATAGTCGAAATTTCGGATTATCTCAAAATTCGCCGATCTATATATTTTAATATAAACTATTGAGAAACTCGAACACTAATTGAAATTTATATTGCTCTATATTCTGCTCATCTGATAACAAGGAGTGACAATATTGCTATCCTTGACGGTATTTCATAATCTCGTGGCCGAGACACTACCCCAAGTGTCGGATGCTTTGCCGGTCTTAGGTACTTTTAACATGCTAATTATGTGAGCAATGAATACGCAAACAGCTCCCCTGAAATACACCCTTCGGAATGGCATTATTCCCTGAAAACAAATTTACCTTAGACTACTAAATGCTCCCATGCTAATGCCTTATTCACAACCCCGTAGATAGTGCAATTTGAAACGCGATACGCGTCATGGTTCTTCCAATATTTTGGCAAATATTTTGGTTCGGCTCTCGTTGAACCTTTTGGTATACCTACCTATTTCAACGGAGACGATCAATTTGGTTTAACAGTCATGCTTTTGACTTGAAACACAAATCACGTTTTTTGAATACGTATTGAATTCATTTTTGATTCTCAATACGGCCTGATTATACTCAACAGGGAGCTTTTATATTTTCCTGTTGGAAGCTTTCACCTGAAAAATGAATTTTCGTCCTGGAAAACGAAGAAATGCTGTCATTTTTTCAGCTAAGGTCTTCGTTCTTGGATTACTCTGTGAAATGAGATACATTTTGAATCATCATTTTCTTTTTATCTACTAGCCGTTCTTATATTTTTACGTTTTTTGGTTCCGAAAAGGATTTTCAACAATATCTGTAATTTGCAAACACAAGCATTTGAATGAATAATACACAGCGACTTTGTATTAATTCAATTGGCATGACTGCACTTTACTAACTAAGCCAAAATGCACGAATCGTATGATTTGTGAGTAATTGTACGGCTGATTTTTTTACAAGAGTGCCGGCTTACCCTTTTAATTTTAGTTAATTCTTGTGTTGTTCATGATTTATTTAGAACGCCTGGGATTTAAGATCAATTTTTCAGCAGCCAATTTGATGCTTTGACAGTTTTAAATGCTGAAAAAACTCATGATTTCTTCCAGGCGCACTAAATAAATCGAAATTTATAGCTTGAATGTGGTTAACCGTTCTGTATCGTTATATTTTCATTTTGTTTTTCAATGCATCCTTACTTACAAAGTGATAGTTTTGTCTTGCTATTACTCTGGCTATTTGCTGAACACAAATTTGTACTTTGATTAATGACTCTGAACCTGTGATACCTCTGTCTAGGTACATACTTCAATTGTATCATGTTCATGGTAGCCTCCTCAGTGGTCTCAACGATATTAATCTTGAATTATCACCATCGCAATGCCGACACGCACGAGATGTCTCAGTGGGTAAGTTTAGTTGGCTTCTAAATTTTCTATCACTTCTGGGCTCGCTTTCACTTCAGTTGCTCTCTCTCTGGCTGGTTCGGGGTTTTATTAACGACTGTCCGTGGGGTGCTTTGTGTTACACAATACTAAAAGTGGAGATGTTGTCTCTCTGTAGACCTTATCTCGGCAATGACGGCACTTTATTCCGTTTCATGGGCTTCGCTCTTCGTCCGAATTACTGACTAGATGAAGTGCATCTCCAGGGGGATTAGAGCAGAGGCATGCTGGAGTACAGATACTTGCGTGCAGGCTAACAAATGAGGGCTGCGGTTGTATTCTTTATACTAGCAATTTACAAAAAGGCTTTGCAAGTTTTGGGTTATTCTCAGAAGCGTGAGCAATAGAATACCACCATTCTTTAGGTCTTGAATCGAGAATAAATTAATGCTTTTTAGATATAAGAACAACAATACAATTTATTTTAAGTTCAAGCTGCAATGTAGAAGCGCGTCAAATATTTTAATATCCCAAAGTTAACTTTTCCAGTGCAGTCGAATGATATTTATCAAGGATAACACAATAACTGAAAGATTTCTGTCAATACAATTCCAGCAAACAGTTAGACTAGACTAAGCTTTGCGGTGCACAGAAGATCGTAATGGCGCATTAGAGCATGTTATAATCAAATTACTGAAGTACCAATGAGTTTATATACCCCGTGAAACTCCGGAATGGACAGTCTTGATACATTGGAGAGCAATTACGGGGCTTTGGCAAGGAAGTGGGCTGATCTGTGCAATCTGAGATGTATAACTCACTTGATATTTTATTATCAGGTACGAATAGTATTCCTGCAATGGATGCCATGGCTACTACGAATGAGTCGTCCGGGTGATAAAATCACGCTAAAAGCAATGGCGGCCACTGCCAAAATGCGGGATCAGATTCGTGAGCTCGAAATGAAAGAGAGATCTTCCAAAAGTCTGTTAGCCAACGTCCTTGGTAAGAAAATCACAAAACTTGTCAAAGAACCTCTATTTGATCTATATCTCTGAAATATCAGCCTTCTACTTTCGACTCAGAACAGAACAATGATTCAATATTGAACTATATCCGCAATCCCAGACATTGAACATAAATTACGCCAGTATTCCACATAGCCCTCGAGCTAGGCGAACCGTTTTTCTGAATAAATACCAGAACTCTATTTCATTGCTTTCTCTGTATTTTCTCTTTGGATATGCCGGTAGTATAGCGCGTAACGTAGCTCTTTTCGAACCCTAGCGTCTAACTACTATTCCATGAGCTCCACTCCTACATTTTTTCATGCTCTCCACGGGTTTATTGTTATAAAGGATACAAAGAACAGCGTCATCTCAGACTAAATTTGAGCCAAATCCAATTCTGATTACTCAGTTTTCTTTCCGTTTCATATACTCGTACATTTCATTGCTTTCCGGCGGCTCAGTTAGTCTCTGTCTAGCAGTATAGTCTATAATATTTCATTCACACAGTTTACGATATAGCTTTTAGTTCCAGTATAAAATCTCGCGTTCGCATTTTACAACTGCGACCAAATGTCTACACTTATTTTAAGCATGTCGATTTTCTAGCCAATGGCATGTTATATACACTGACGAAAGAAAACTATAACTCAGTCGTAACTACGCACGAGTTTGGTTAGGCTGTAAGCGTTTATAACAATTCTTAATTTTCCCCGCCAGGGGAACACGCCAGGAATTAGAAGCTCTTAAAATGCAAAATATTAAGCGTTGTTTAAAAAGAAGTCCGCACATTGAGATCTAATTTTAATCTCTGATATCTTTTTGCAGATATGGACGATGACTTTCGCCCAGCCACGCTGAGAACGACGGCCCTGCACTCCACGCCGGGCTGGAGAATCGGCGGCTCACACGAAGACCCGATTGCCTCGACCGTGAGCCATCACTCCATGTCTCGGTGCTCATCGTGAGCTCTCCCTGATCCTGAAGGAGATTCGTCTCATTACGGACAAAATTCGCAAGGACGACGAAGCGGCCGAGATCACGAGCGAGTGGAAGTTTGCTGCTATGGTGGTGGACCGACTCTGTCTTATCATCTTCACCCTCTTCACCATCATTGCCACCGTCGCCGTTCTCGCTTCAGCTCCGCAGGTCTTTGTCCCTTGATTTGCACTCATGCTAATCCAGAGCCTCCTAGAGGACCCGCTCCTACTCCCACTACGAACAAAGACAAACCAAACCAAACAAACCTGATCAGATAAAGAAAAAGAAAAAAAAATGAATAAAATAAACTTTACAATCAAACAAATTCCAAAAAAATCCCAAATGTCAACACCAACTTCATGCCGCTGCTACTGTCACTTCTACGAGGAGATGAGCTTCCTCCCGTGTACCCTTACAAGAATTCCCTACTCGAAAGCTTCGCTTCCGGAGCTCAGACCGGCTCGTGTCCAGGACTCAAATGTGCATTTCCTGACGACGCTTAAGGAAAGTCTTCACTTCACATTGTATCATTTTCCTTTGTCTACCCTTTGATTTCTTCCTCTCTCCCACTTCTCGAGACTCCTGCCTCGGCCCTTCTCACCGAAGGATGGAGAAAGAAGAGACGCAAAATAAACGGAAACTCAGTGGTGCTTATGATTCACTAAGTAAAGAAAGCCCAAGTGGAAGGAAGAGAGGCCGAGAGTTCTTGCAGATCCAAGTCGCCAGGGCGTGTATTTCTAGGCGTCAGAAGACTTTCGGGCCTGGGCTTCGATTCTTCTATTGGCAGAGTTGCTGAGAGCGGCTCCGGTTGCCAATGTGCTACTTTCACTCCGTCGGAATTCTCTCCTTCATTGGACTCCACCACCCCCATTCAGTCCTATGTGAATTCAGATTCGAGCAGATTCACACTTTACTTTTACTCGAATGAGAATGGGAGAGATGGGTCGTGGACAATTTTCCAAAAAAGAACCCAGCCAGACCAACATACGGATTGCTCCCAATTTCGGTCCAAGTGAAAGAGTAAAATGCAAGTAAAGACACTTGGCGAATACTCAAAACCGCCTTGGCTCGTCCCCATCGGCCCACTATACCCTTTATTTGCAGAAAGAGTCATCCACTCCCAGGCACCACGCACACATACCGAGAGCGAAAAAAAGATGATTATTGTATTCTGCTGCTTTTGTGCTCTGGAACCAGAAGCAGATCCGATGACTTTCCAGGTCGATCCGCACCCAGCTTTATGAAACCCTTCAACCCACCCACTTTCTCCAGCCCTGCTCTCAGAACTCATTTCCAGCAATCTCACGCAACCAAGTCGATTAGGCACCACTTCCGATGAACAGATGTCAATTGAATTGTTATGTTATCGTCTCATCCTCAACTCAAACTCATTCACACTTCATAGAGAAAGTGCGGAGAAAGTTCAATTCTTTTTCAGGCACTTTTCTAAATCGATATCATTGAACATTTGTACATCTTCCAACTGTGCATAAGCTATGATTTGAATGTGCTTCTTCTGAATTGACAATTGTATCTTCCCATTACCCTGTTCACCCCATTTACTGTTCATTCTGATAAAATTGAACTGTTTTCCCCAAAGTCAAGAAATGCTTTTGCAGGAGCACAGTATCGAATCTCATCTAAACACGGAGTTTCCATCTCAAAAACTCATCTCTCTCCCTTCGCTCTTCATCTGTCTTTCTTAAACATACGGGACATGCAGACGCTGCTCGAGGAGAATGAGACTTAAATAAGTGTCTGTGTGGATGTCAAGTGAAGCGAAGGGATGTGAGGGAAATCCGTGGACAGAAAAAGGAGATGGGAAAAGAAGTGGGGAGCTATCAGATGCACTCCGTACACAATCCATATCCATCCATTCTCATTTCTTCCTCATCTGCCATGTACCGCTTAACGACTGTCTTCCGAGCGGGCTCCTTCAAGCCCCGCCCCTTTCAATCCATTTCTATCCCTTACTACCAGCAACCGACACAATTCCAGCAAACTCCGACTTTCTCCCGAGCCACCACCGCCGTTCACCAAATGAGAATTCCTGTGCCAGCGATTATGAAATCCTCAGCTCTCGCCAATAGAACTCAAGCCATGCTGACCCCAAAAGTCATAAGAATTTTAAGATCATTCTCACTTTCATACATGACTGGGTCGTTCAAGTTTTGGGGCATGAGCTGAATATTAAGAACTATTCTGTGCCACCTTATTGTCCTCCTGGGCTCCTTTATATCTCGAATTGCCCTGGACTGTGGTGCTCCGGGATGAGCTGAGATGAATTCCGATGCTGTGACTCAATGTGTATTCTATGGATTATGTGAATAGGATCGAAAGCCTGTCCGCATATTTTGAACCTCAGTTCATAGGGCAAAGCAACAACGGAGAAGACTATGGCCAAGAGACTCGCCCAACCCTCGGAAGACGAAGATGTTTTACACAAACACTTTGTTCGTTATGTTTAATTCATCAGCCGGCTCTGCGCTTACATTCCAGGATTTATTTTCTGTCGGGAGGATCAGAGATTCGATTTTATGTGTTATGAAGATGGTGGAAGGTGCTGTGTCTGTGTTACTAAGATATGAAATATCTTACCCGTCGTGTGCCGGAGCCAAGTCAAATGAATTACTACCGATATACTTTAATCAGAACATTCTTTTGTGTTACCAGCCATTGAAAGTGTTCAAAACTGAGCTTATTTTCCTACTGACTTTCTCTTTTCTTGAATGGATTCAGTTTCTGAGTTGATGAGGGCATTCACGGTGAACAGTTGGGACTCTCGACAATGTTGATTTATAACCTGTGCTTGATAGGCATTTGGCTATAGACCTCCACCGGCCATTCCTTGGCATTCCATGAGAAAAAGAACTTGGAATTGGGACTTTAAAAATGAAGTAATGGAACCCAAAGGCAGCCTAGTTTTCATCCAACTGAATTCTTTCTCTTCAGTGCTCTGCCTTTCACTCCGAGTCTTTTCTCGCTTAGTCCT
>VNWX01003198.1:0-10648 GCA_009869905.1 Ceratophysella communis | reverse complement strand
ATGAGTCGAGATGAAAAACGACTCCAGAATTGGGTTAGCGAAGCGGAAGACCGAGAGGAAACGATTCGGACGATCAATGCCAAGTTCAAGGAATCTCGAGTTATTGTGAGTTACATAAATACTAAACGAAGAATTTTTGCCCATTACAAAAATACAAACGAAGTCTTATATTTGTCGAACTAATAGATTTTAAAAATTTACCTTCAAACAGAAAAAACAAGACGAGATCACAGCTGAAGTAGAGGTCGATGAGAAGCGTTTGACAGCAGAATACGATGAATTTGAGGAATTTCAGCAGAAAATGGGTGCTCGACTGAAGAGAGATGAACCCTCATTGTCAACTTCCAGTTTCAACTTGGCTGAGGAGTTTAGTCAACTTCTGGAAGCCGCTAAAGAGAAAGACCGAGAACTACGAGATGCTGGCGAACTGAGCGATGATGCGTCCACGACTTCATTGGGAAGTGACTATGATTTCCTGAACCTCAAACACCAGACGAGTCAAGACGATACGGAAGAAATGGCTGATCCTGATGATGATTATTACGATTATAGATATTGAAGATCGAAAGGAAACATGACTTCATTGGGAAGTGACTATGATTTCCTGAACCTCAAACACCAGACGAGTCAAGACGATACGGAAGAAATGGCTGATCCTGATGATGATTATTACGATTATAGATATTGAAGATTGAAAGGAAACACGGATAATATTTTATTCATATCGAATCGTATATGAATTAACATGATATAATATATTGAATTAAAATGAAATGTCATCGATAAGAGTTGCTAATTGATTGGCTTTGTTAGCGGATTTCTTCTTGGTCTTTCGAATCTTCTTCATAAACGCCTTTTTAGTCGCTAATAATCCCTGCACTTTATTCGTCTTCTCTTGCTGTTTTCTTGGAACTTTTCTCCAGCTTTCTCCTCTCCTTTGAAGACATATCAGTGTCGATGGCAAATGAAACTGACTTCTTAGCGGCACTGCGTGTAACAGGACCGGAAGGAACAGGTTTTTCTTCTGGTTCATCTTCGTAATCATCCGAGTCGGATACTATTTCAACATCATCGTCATCTTCTTCTTCAGCTTCCATTGGCTGTTCGGATGCTGTAAAGTTGTCAATTGAAAATGGAGCTGACAGTGTCGAGACGAAGGCAGTAGACGTGGTTGTGGACGGAAGTTCTGGTGGCTCCGTGAAAAATCGGATTGAACCTCTGCAAATGTAATGAGCAAATAGAATTAATATTTCACGGTGACATTTTGGTTAAAATCTTATACAGGCTTGGTTTTCCGTTAAAGCGAAATTTTGAAGCTAAATATATTATTCTAATAGGTAATTTTAGACTTCTAGAACTCTATAGCATGTAAATAATTCCGATGCACTAATAAGGTTACGGTTACTCACGTATGCCAATCATGAATAATTTTTTGCTCGGCAGCCTGCGGATTTGGCACTCCACCTTTCTTGATTTGCCCGAACTTAGTAGCGATGAGAGCCAAGAATTCCTCCGTGTCTCTGAACTCGGAAATTCCGTACTGGAGCATTAGCGTTGTTTTCGGTACTCGGCTTAGAATGGTGTCCACTGTCATTGCGTCTTCACCTTTCTCTTTTGAGAAACACACTCCAGGTGAATCAATCAGACGGAGCTTTGAGTCAAGATGAACGATTTGATTTGCTCTGTAATAAAAATCATGTCCCATGTTCCATTTATTCCAACATTACAAATTGCAATCAAAATATAAATTGAANCAGGTGAATCAATCAGACGGAGCTTTGAGTCAAGATGAACGATTTGATTTGCTCTGTAATAAAAATCATGCCCCATGTTCCATTTATTCCAACATTACAAATTGCAATCAAAAAATAAATTGAAAATTGAATAATTGTGTATTTACCGTGTAACTCCAGGTTTCGCCCCGATGTTACAAGCTTTGGATCGCTTCAGAGAATTGATGAGGGAGCTCTTGCCCACATTAGGCATTCCGATGACACCGACCGTCAGCCCACCTGCATTTCCTCTAGCCCACGTCCCAAGGAGTCCTAATAAATCCGAAGCTCCGATACTTTTCTTCGTGTCCATCGAAGCCTGGCTGTTCAGGTTCACAGCGCCGATGGAACCGAAGCGATCCTTTTGCTTTTGGGTGTTTGCTTTGAATGGAAGTACGACACAGCCTTCACTACACAAACCAAAGTAATCATCATCAGTCATTTGTTATTCTGACTTTTGACTCAAATGAATGAACAATATGCACTACAACTATTCAATGCTATTGCTCGAATCCGTCACTTACGTCTGATTCAGATAGGTAATCCATTTCTGTAGATTTTCTACTGGAATTAAATCACATTTGTTCAGAACCATGATTAATTTCTTGTCCGTCTGACTCCGAACGGCTTCTTCGGCTTCCGTACTTCGAGTTCCTAAGGGGTCACGAGAGTCCAGCACTTGAATAATTACGTCAGAGTCTCCGATAACCTGGAAAACGTCATCAAAGACATTGAGATTATTAACTACTTATAAAATACTCTGCCAACTTAAATTGGTTGACACTGTTGACTAACTGTAGCATAAGAATAAGAATCGTAGATACTGGATACTGACCTGTTGAAACTCGCGATAAAATGCCTTGAGACTGTTATCTCTCTGCCCCTTCTGTTGTTCAATTTTCTCGAAGACATAACCTCGTTCCTCAGCCTTCTTGCGTAGATCATCGAAGCTAGTCCCAAGGTTCTTGGTCACAGTGGCAGAAAGATTACTGAGCTTGACCGCTCCCGACTTGGTCGTCAGAGACGGTTCAGTAAGACCACGCTTCTGAGCCACAGCGCTTTCTCTCTTCTCTTTCCTAATGGCCTTGACCTCTTCACGACGCTTCAATTTATTCTGCTGAATATTCTCACGAAGTGCAATGGCTTCCGCTAGAATTTTTCCTTTGAAGGGACAATCTCCGGGAACAGTAATCAGCTTGTGTTTCCCAGACTTCCCACGAGCTCTTGATCTTCTCTGACTTCTTGACCTTCCGATTATGTTCACGAACTTTGCGTTCAATCTTGTAGCGTTTCTTAGCGGGCATCCGCTTGGACTTGCTTTCTGAAAATAGGCAAAATCAAATCATGTCACATATTAGCAACGCAATCCAAATTGAATTGAATGATAAATGTCAAACGCTGATGGCATCGTTATCGTTAGACAATGATTTACCTACTGTTAAAATAATTCTGCACTCTTGTCACTTGTCAGCGTTCGCTTTGCATTTTACATTTTTTTGACTTTGATAAATGATTGTGATCTTTCCAAATTCAAAATTATAAATCCAATTAAATTCAAAAGAAGGTACATAATAGCAATTAGTCAGCGTTACGTGTTACATCATGTAATTCAGTCTTGGCTGTTAGGTTAGGTGTGCTTGTTGGACGAAGTAGTTTGGACGAAGTTTGGACCGGACACGGCTTTATGCTATTATGCCCTTGTTGTCGATTGTTGATTAATTGATATAAAACGACTTACTTAAAAACTTCTTGACCATCTTGAGGACTGCAGTTAAACGAGCTTTAAAGTATAAGATAACAAAACGGCTTGGTGAACGAAACACGTAAACTAAACTCAACACGAGTAGCTACTCGTAATTAAAAACTTTAACGAAATTCTAAGTCTAAATAATAATTTATAAACCTGAAATCAACAATGCTGAATGCCGAGCTTGGAAGTCAAATGAGAGAAGTGTGGAATACACGCGGTTGATACTCGAATTTTGGTGCAGACCGGCTTTTTATTTGGAAATGCTCTCTTTCGCACGCTCTAGTCGTCGTTTCAGCTCAATTACGACCTTGTCTCTCCCTTTGCTTTCTCCACACCTAAATATATAAACATGAATTTTTAGAACGGAGAAAGTCATAACGGAATAAATGCCTTATTAAAAGTGTTAATTCCCATAAAGCCTACTGGTTGAAATATTTTTGACGAAGATTTTTGCTTGTATAAGAATGAATATGAGCATTATTTTATGAAATTCGTGGCTTAGGCCTAATCTAAGCGACGACACGACTATGGCAATGACCAATAACCATGACAAGAATGAATTGATATGTTCAGCTTCGGCAACTTTCGAAAACCACAAGAATTACGTTTTAATTAACTAGCAGTTGTTCTTGTTGCCGACAAAAATAAAGTTAATGCATTTAACGGTATCGGTAGACTTTAAAATTAGTTAGCCTCATCGTAATTTTTTCCAAAAATTTAAGGGTAGCTTTTATACATTATGTATACTATACCTGGTACCTACTACCTTCTGATTAAATTGCCCGTAGGGCGATACAGAATCCCGACACACCGGCCTGGCCATGTCCTAATTCAATATTCCACCTACCTTATGTCAACTCTGAAATATTAATTCCAATTGAAACTGTTTACAGAGGCATTGCCCAAACGTGCCGCAACATCCGTAATATAATTAAACCAAATATTTGCTGAGTTGAATCAATATCCTGTGAGAAATCATTTCAAATTTGAAACATGCCCTGAAGACATTTACCTGACTGATAACGTGCCACAACATCCGTAATATAATTAAACCAAATATTTGCTGAGTTGAATCAATATCCTGTGAGAAATCATTTCAAATTTGAAACATGCCCTGAAGACATTTACCTGAGTGAAACCTCTGTGACTTTCTCTTACCTCTGAAATTTCGCTCTAATGTTCAATTTCTCGATGAGACAAACAGCAGAACAAAATGCTTGAAGCGTTGACAGAACCAAGCTTAATTTTTGATTGGTCACTGTGTCTAAGCTTCCGCCCCGACGGCAGCAAACAGGAAGAGTAAACAAGCCCTGTTTTTCTTATAAATGAGAGAAAATTGGAGAAAGTGACCAAAGGGGAAGGAAGTAACATCTCTCGTAAACTTTACTCAGGTTTCTATAGATTCTCAAAGCCTCGAGCTCAGCATTGAAAAAAAAAATAACGAAAAAAAAGAGATGACTGGACTGGCTAAGACTTTTATTTCAGGCAAACTGCCAAGGAAGTGTGAGCTCGGCAGAGTAATTTATGAGGTCAGGGCAAGGGAGAGTGTCAGAAAATGACAGAGGAGCACTCCCGGTCAGCACACACACGTATCATTACGGCAGTCTCAGAAACCAAAAAAAGAAGGAAGGAAGCTCACAAACCTCACAATTCGCAATGAACTGGGCGGAAATGAACCCTTTTCCTGTTAACCCTTTACTTTCTCTAGGCAAAAGGCTTAGTTACATGGTACTACGATACGTGACCCAGAGATGTGATTCTTGGATTTCAAAAACAATCATTCTCATCCTGTTCTTCTGCTCATCTAAAGGCTAAATGAAGCGGAAAGAAAGAAAAGAATGATACCTACACACGTCCAAAAGGTTTGACCAATCAAAATACGTATTAAGTTTCCGGTTTCCAATTTCCAGCTCTAAATTGCTCATCATCAAATGTACTGTATTGGTAATGGTGTTTGTTTTTGATTGAAAGTTTCAATTTTTTGATGAACGTGAACGTGAGCCATGTATTTCGTGAGAAGATTCTCAAATTTTTAAGAAATTCCTGGAATTTCTCAGCTCATTCTCATTCTGAGCAATCGGGCAGTTTCACAACGTACCAACAGAACTAAAAAACGAACCAATGAATAAACTTTAGCTTTTTTTTTTCAAATTTTCAAATTTTAAATTATTTATACCGGAGTTTTAATATGTCCTAAGTGAGATTTTTTCAGTACTAAATTTTGGGTCCTCAGACATCGGATCGTACCAACGATTTTTTAAAATTTAAGACATGAGAAATTTCTCAACTTATTTAGCCATATTTTCTGGTCCTTGGAATTTGATCTGTATGAAGACAGACCCATATCCTTAAATATTTTTTTAAAATAAAAAATTCCTCGGAAACCTGCAATAAAAATTACGAATAAAGAAAAAGGAACTAACTATATGGACAGCCTTTAATTTGGAAAGCCCTTTCATTTGTATATATGGGACTGAAGTAAAGCTTGTGCTAATGATAAGGACCGGTTTCCGCTCTGCAGGAATTCCCTGAATGTGTTTTTGCTCTTCATTAAATTTTATTGATGGAGAAAAATTAGGAACGCGGCTGGTAGTGAAATTGGACTTGGCTTGGCATCATCATTCAGAATGAGAGAGAAAGCGCGCAGAGTAAATTTGCATATCTCCAAATGGCAGAAAAGACTAAAAATATTCTTGTGGACAAAAATTTGAATAAAAGAGCACTACATGCATTCTTGAAAGAAAGCATGGCAGCAAGCTGATATGAGTTTTCTCCATTGGGCTGGACCATTACGTTTCATTTCTTTTTTGGTCTCAAGGCAGAAGAAGAAAGTCCAGAAATGGAGCATGAAAGACTTCCGAGTAATTTGGAATATTAGAGATGAGGGGAAATAAGAATGAGAGTCCATTTAAAATTTCCACAACCCAAATTGTAACTGGTGTGTCTTTGTTGCTTTAAGGGCATTTTATAAGATTGAATTTTGGCGGGAAGGCGTAATGATAAGCTTATGGACACACCCGATGAGCCCAATTATGATCGAAAACGCTTGTTTGACACCTGCGATACTTCGATGACCGGCTAATCGCATGCGTAACAGGTCGTAGTGTTTGCATGGCCTTTTTTGGGAAAACTCGTTTTTAAAATTTACCTTAAGGCAACAGCAGAATAAACAATTATTCGCCAAATTTTCTATTTCGTAACCCAACCTTAGCCCCTTAACTTTCTCTTATTGCCTTAGCTTTGAGTAAAAGGTAGGCTCAGTCAGTAATTTCTTCGCGGAGAAAGTCTCATTTTATTCAATGGCTGCAGAGCGGCTTAGGTCCTTTTCTTGACTGAGAAAAGGTAAACCCGCCTTGGCCAATTTGTCTTGGAACTCTCTCGTTCTGTGAAGACGATAATATGGAAATGAGGTATTGAGGATGCAAAGTGAAGACGTCTCAGAAAATAGAGGCGGACAACTTCTTGGTGAAGCCAAGTTTAGAAAATAAACATAGAGTAGGGAGCTTAGTGAGGCCTTGCCCAAAGGCCTACCTTTCCCAAAGCTTAGTAAACTTGCTTTCACCTCGGCGCATCTTGTTATTTCTTGGCTTCCAGCTATCTTAACTTTGTCATGAATGCCAGAGCTAAAGCCAAGCCAAATAACGAAGGGTCACGTGGTGTTCTGTAAGCTCTTTTTAAGAGATTTGCAAGTTCAGAGAAATTTATAATTTAATGGGCAATTATAGCGTTACCCAATATTAAGGTAAAGTTCAAATTTTTCGTAGTTTTCGAGCAAAATCTAGCCTAGCTGCCTCAATTCTCGCCCAACTAACACGCGCGACACGCCGTTATGAAGCTAGAAGCCTGCAGTACATAACTGAGGTCATAGTTCATTGTATGTGAAGGGTGTCTGCGTCATAGGACTCATTCGCCGCAGAGGCTGCGGTTGGGGGAAGTGAGAATGGTTCCCTTGAGACGGGACAGAAGCCAGGAAGAAGCCTCCGCACTCCACAATCGCCGAAATCATCAATACAATAACGAAAAGAACCCCGAAACAATTTTCTAGGCAAAAAGATTAGAAATTCCGACTTCCTATTTCCTCTCTGCATTTCTCCCCTCTGTGTCCCGATTGGACACGGAGACTTCTTCCTTCCCAAACAGAAGACAAATAGATCCCATAAACTACGCTTAAGGCCGAGAGATCTATTGCTGGAAGGGGGGCTCAGCGGAAGATCGCAGGGATAGTAATAGTGATAGTGCGGCCACCAGACAGACAAAGTGGGATCCCAATATTGGAATCATAAAGCCTGATACAGGGATTCAGGAGTGTCGTCATGGGAAAACTTGCTGACCGGTTTCATTGTGAAGAACCCGGAGTGCATAGTGCAGTTAGGGGTGAGGACAATGGATAATGCATGCAGTTGCAGGAGAGCTGAGCGGAGCTAATAAATCTAGGCGAGGGCAATCATCAAATTAGTCAGGGATGATTCTGAAAGTCCAATTCTCTCAGGATTTCAAATTTCTACCCTCCTACTTGTCTTTGCTTTATAGCATGGCGTAATTCCGCTTCGTATGTACTGCAATCGAGATTTCGAAGCTATTTTCGGCTCCCGTGTGTCCAGTGTCGTTCTCGTTCCGTATCTGTTCGTGCCAGTCCTGATTCGACACACATATATGCCATATTTTGCTATAATGATAGTCAATATTTTGATTAAATTGGCTTGAAATTAATTTATACATTCGGTAGAAGTAGATTAGCAAATCAAAATCAAAAGTGACGGAGACCGGAGACTCGGACGTTAATGTTTATTTGGTCCTTTTTTAAATGAATAATATATTTTGAAGCTCTAATTATGTACTTATGAAATTATTATGTGCTTGCTATGATTGCACTACTACCAAAATGCAAATTGTAGAATTATCTGAGGGTTCGGATCTATTTCTAGTGTTTGATCTGGTATTTTAGTAACTTCTCGCTTTGGTTTTGACAGTTTGACGCAAATTCAAATATTTTGCTTATCCGCTGGTCAATATTTTCGTAAAAATGCTAAAGAAAGCTTGGCTCATTAATCTCACAGTTTCAGTTGCTCCATACCCAGTAAAGGAGAACTGTCTAGGCATAATGCCAATAACAATTACCAAAGCTTGCCGTTTCGTTTGTGAATTTTAAAAGGTATTTACTGAATTTTAAGTTCATAGTATTTAATCTTTTTGATTTTGAGGCATGGTAATAAAATTTAGCTTTAAAGCCGGTTAATATTTTTGTAAAAATTTAATTTAAAAAATTCATGCCTTAAGGCGGCAGGTGAGGATAACGAATTTCAACTTAGAATTTTATTTACTTTAATTAAATGAGTTGTGAGGGATGAAATTCGCTAAAATTATAGTATTTTGGAATTTGAAGTGCAATCTTCCGATGGAATTCAAATGCAAATAGATAATATGCTTCTGCTGGGTTAGTGATGATGCTGATGCTAGAAGACGCAGTACATCGTTGAAGAGAGGAATTATGATATCGTTCTTCCAGCTGCCTGCTCTTTGGCCATTTCTCATCCCCGCCTCTCAGCATTAGTGTGCAGAGGGATTGAAGCAAATCGGAACGCAGAAGATTACTGTCAAACCCACACAATACCCCTTCCACGATAATGGTGAAAACTGGATGCATAAAAAAGTTGGGGCTTTCTCTTGCTTTCTCCATAGCTTTCTTGAGCAAGCAAAAGGCTCCTGTATGACTGAAGCAAACTGAAGTGAGTCCCTGGACCCACTTCTGCGAACAAGCAAGGTGATAAAGAAGAAGATCATTACAGAGAGGAGAGAGGGATTGCTCCTGGCTTGAGTCAAAAGGAAACTTTCTTTCCCTAGTCCTCTGCTCAGGCAAGCAGCAAAAATGATGTCATAGAAAGTAGTCATAAGTGATGAAAAATGAGGCGATTCTGATGCTACGAGTCGATAGCCTTCTTCTCGGCGGAGGGTGACAAGAAATGATCATACTCGGCTCCCTTACTCTAACGTCCAGCAAACCATTACTGCTAAGAAGAGGAGGCTATCTCCTGAACAGCATGTCCAACTAGAACCCAGAATCACTCATTCTGTACGCCTCAATATCCGTGAAGTTGGACGTCAATGGACAGAGCAGAGGAAAACTTTGCTTCTTTCCTGATTAATTCCATATTTTTCTGTTCAGAGAAAGCTCCAGGGCGGATATTATGGAGAGGATAATGACCATTTGGAAGAGATAGCACGATAGCCATCCCGCTGAGACAGAGACGCAATTAATGATTCACTGCTATGCCTACTTGCTCCACTTCTGGAAACAGTTTCTCTGTTAGCGGCCACATTCTAAAATGCAGTGCTTTCACCAGCTTTCTCTACACATATTTGCAAATTTTAAAGACTTTGACAGTTTTTATATCATTTTTTAATTTGAGCCGCTAATGAAAAATACAAATTTAGCAGAAACATGCCATTTCAATTCATATTCGGCCAAATGAATTCAGATTAAATTACGCCAGTCTAATTGGTAGCAATTTTGATGATAACATAAATTTTCGAAACTGAAAAATACGCCATTTGATTGCCAATTTATTTATAAAAAAATAATTAAAATGAAAACCATGTTTCATGGGTTTAATGTTTAATTGAAACCTGCGTTAACACATTTCCAGATAATGTTCCTTTTTCTGTAGCAACTTTCCATTGAGAAAGAAAGTGTCTATTAAGAGAGAAGTGGAAGTATTGGGTAGACGACAAGAACGTCAATATCAATAGCAGTTAGACGGACATTAAGGCAGACTTGAATTGTGAGAGGACGCATAACCATTGCCCACAATCCGCGGAACAAGTCAAGTGTACTGCCTGTAATACTGCTCAAGTTTTCTCAAGCAGAAACACTTTCGAAGCAGCAGGAGGCTTAAGGCTTCCAAAAGTATCGTTACCACAAACTCAAATGTGGTTGCGGAAATACGCGCTTAAGTTCGCGGTGTTTACGCGTGGCGCTTGGTAATGGCTGCCGGTTCGAATCGTCGTAGAACCTCGAAACTGCGTCACTGTTTATGAGTCTGAAGTGAATTTAATTGAAGAATGAGTTAACCCAAATCAGACTTATTTACAAGGGACGAGTAATCAATAAAAGTTGGTGTCTTGAGGC
>VNWX01003197.1:0-10649 GCA_009869905.1 Ceratophysella communis | reverse complement strand
CAAAACGGTATCCAAAACAGTCAACAAACGCTCGGTTTCTGCCTTGGCCTTTGCAACGTTCTACAAAACATTTTCATTTTAAATTACTATTCGAACAGTCCTCAAGTTTCGTATGTTTAAAAGCTACCTACACCAATAATTACTGGTTTTACTTACGTCTTTGTTGAAAGCCATGATTGAAAGTGATGGGAACAACCAACCGCAGATAGCGGGCAGAAGCTCGCTTTGTGCATAAGACATCCATTGGTAGACCTGAGCCTGTCCAACTTCAGTCTTTCCACCGCGCAGCGTCTCGTTAGCAAGAAAGTAAGCGATCGCATCGCTCTGGCTCAGCAAAACCTTTCCATCCTTGCTTTCGTAAGCAGGAACCTAATGATAAAAAAACAAATGATTTAAAAATGTTGAAATTGATGGAAAAGGAAAATAAAGACCAATTAAATTATTGTAATCACGTATCCCGAACGATACCTAACCCAAAATTCTGACATTTAATCCTGACTGAAAAGGTAAACTAATTAACTGCTTGCATAAAATTATACTTCGGTTAGGGTACTTGTCTTTGCCAGAGTTTCTGTTATCCTCGAACGCACGCGAAAGACTCGATGAATCAACAATATCTTAAAAACTCCTGAGCTCCGTCGAAATTCAAATAAAATACGAAAAGGTGATGCAGCCTTTATTGATAGCCCTATTGTGCATTGAATTGAGTCCCCATTTTTAAGCATATAGAACATCAAGAAAAATCAGCATTTACATTACCTTAAGGGTAATTTAATTCAATTAACGTAAATTGAGTTGTACTTACAAAATATTATGAAATAGTCGTGCATCTTTTTACGATTCGAAGCAATTCGAACAAATGACAAGCATTTCGAATTTAAAATATCAGAAACCATAAAAGCATCGTACCTTGCCACCGGGAAACTTTTTGGTGAAAGCTTCGGTGCGATTAGTCTCCCCAAAGACGAATGTGGGGTCAACATCGACCTTAGCTCCAGAGTAGCTAGCGGCGATAAGGGCCTTCAGTGCCCGGAAATTGTCGCTGTACGTGTACAAAGTCTAAAATAGAAAGATTGCAGTTCAGATAATGGCTACAATTAATCTGTTTGTTCAGTTTGACCCCCAGGTGGTCTAATTAGGGTTAAATATTGTGATTAAACTTACGCCTGCCTTGTCCATCTTGACTTGACTCCGTCACACCAAAATCAGAAAAGAGAGAGAGAGAGCAGAGGGTGAGATGAATTGAAGAGCATTGCTTTCGGCATTCAGGTGCACAAATTCAAGTTGAACGGCGGCGTGCCATGCCAAGTGCTCATCGGCACAGCTTGGCACACACATCCACCAAGCTGGCCCACGTCGATTTCCTAAAATACATTTGAATTACCGAAACTGCTGACCATTTTTCAATCTGACCTTAACTAACACACACAAGAAAAAATAATAAAGTGATAGATCCAAAGCAAAAGCCTAAATGAATGCATATCGTACATAGATAGATAAAATTATTCATTCGTACAATCAGCATACGACCTATTATTAAAATTTAAATTTGAGCAAAATGCCCAGCATCGACCAAATTGCGATGGAGGATTTGCAAAAACCAACCTATCAGTTTGATCTCCAATTCCTTATCGATGAATTATAATGACGAAATCACTACGCTGATCTCGGTAAAAAATTCTACCTATTACATTCCAAAAGGTTTCGATGGGTGCATATAGCGTTTATATATTGCTTGTACTTAATATTCATAGTATATTATCAACGGCTGTTATCGACAAAGTTTTGCATATCTGAATGTAATTTGCAATATTTTTTGGAATAAAATTCCTCAACTTCTGAAGACAATAATATCTGGCGTCTTTTGATTTACAGGTTTGATTTTTTATAGCATTTTCTGTCATATGTTGTCTTTTCCTACTTACTATAAAAGAATTTCTGAAAAATACTTCAACGAAGTAGTTTGAGTTTGAGGAGCCAGCCTGTAAATTTATTTTCAAAAGAAGTTCAGCGCGTTCCACAATATTCGTACAATTATATGAGAAACAAAGAAGTCATATTTCATCAGCCTTGGTTTGCGTAACAACGTCCAGCTTCAAGATGAGTCAAGATCCAAACGTTTTAGAGGAATTCGAAGCGAACACTCAATTTTTTGGGAATAAGCCGGTTCGTGAGTCACACATCTTGCTGGGAAATAAATGCCTGAGCAGCTGATGTTTCTTGACAATCATTCATAGAGGGTAGCCCAATCCATTGAGTGTTGTGTGTGTGAAGTGTGAATGAACGGAGTGATTCTAAAAGTTTTTTTTTAGTGCAAAATTAAATAAAATGAACCACACTTTTCGACTTAGAAAAGAAGATCAGCTCGTCTTTTGCCTGGTTGAATGTTGTAACTTTTCTCAGTAATACGAGATCGTAATGTCAGATCAATGAATAATCCCAAGTAAGCTTACACACTTCATACTTATTCGTTTGGATTTATGCTATTGAATGACGAAATAGAACGAAATTCTTGCATTATTTGCGTACAGTCAGTCTAGTCTTAAATCTATGTAAGTACAATCTTTTTATGCTTTTTATAAATTGTTTTACCTATGTTTTGTCCTCTGGTGGACTTTCTCTATCGTCTATGGCCATTCAGTATTTACATGACATGCCTATAAATAAAAGCAAAAGGGATACCGAAGGTGTTTTCGGCGATTTTTCTTGATTATAAAGTCGAAAGTTTAGTTAAAGGTTATTTTATTAGTACCCTATGTTTTCGATTTATTAGGGCTCATTTCACGGAAACCTAATTATAAATTAAAACCTTACTACATACAGTAGTTTATTATTTCTATATTTAGGGTTGGAAATTGGAAAGCCGAGTTGAGCTTTGAACTATGCGGATCCCAGGTTGGGGATTGGGTATCATCTTGACTGCGACCTTTGTGTTGGGGTTTATATCCGGATATAAGACGAAAGAATGGAGGATCCGCTATTTGAGAAACAAAAGGGACAGACTTGCTGATAAACTAGTGGCAACTCAGAGACAAATTGAGATTCTATCCGTCGAATGAAAATTTTTCCTCGTAGTCATATACATAATACGGTTCGTGTGACACATGTTCCTGAATTAGTGTAAATTAGCCAGACCTACATGAAATACCTATTATCCTGTTATTTAAGTCATCATTTATGCAAATAAAAACTCAATTAAACTCGAGTGTTCAGATGAAACTTTCCTGGCTAAAACTATCGATATGCATCATGCATCCATCCCGCGTGCGAGGTCTTAAAAATAATTCGAAAAGAAAACATTAGTTGAATCAAATAAAAAACACATTTTTAATTCTCATGTATGACAATAATAGATCTATACATTTATTTGAAATGAGGTTCATCAATGATCTAGTACATTATGGAATAATGCTAAACATTTCTCTGAATATAAACACAATAATATTTAGTTGAGTACGGACTCAAGCAAGAAGATACCTACATATTACATTCATAACTGCATATTCGGCATACCTGCGGTTCATTTAAGAGTGAATTGTAAATTCATTATTACCTCTGTTAAGTTAGTAGTTTACGCAAGATACTAACCTATTTCAAGCATAGATAGATACGAGATACGATGGGTCAGGTCGTACACCACAAACACAAGAAGCAGTTATTACAAAGTTCTAATTTAACGGGAGGTAACTTGAATTAATTTTTTCCAATAAAACTTTACAATAATAAATTCATGAACGATTGAAGACCAAGTAGGAAGGCTAAAGATAAGTGCTTATAAATTATAAACTTATAAAACAGGACCAACACTCAACCTTACTCCTTTAGTGTGCTAAAGGACACAATTAATTCCAATTCAACTAATAAATGTGCAACTGTTTGTACAAGTATAAAATCCACAATATACTAAGTCACAATAAATTGTAGCCAGAAACACAGGTGTTATACACAATTCAAAATGACAACCGTCAAGATATCTAATACTATTTAAGTTAATATATTAAGTACTGTCCTTTACTTCCTACCGTATCCGTAGCCGCCGTAGGTTTGACCTCCGTATCCTTGCCAGGTTCCGCCTCCGCCACCACCGGCGTTTCTCTGTACGGCGGCAGAGTTATCCCAACTTTGCCCGTAACCTTGATCGGGGACTTGCTGAGCCCATGGATCAGTATACTGGCCACCGCCTTGGTTTCCACCATAACCTAGATTAGAAAAAAGTTTTGAATTTATAACGGTAACGGTAATGCCAATGCCAATACCAAAAATGTTCCGAAACACTCATGTAATAAGAAAATCGTGAAAGCGCAGTCACTCACCGGAACTTCCGCCACCCCGAGCCCATCCGCCTGTCTGCGGCTGAGATGCCCACGGAGACTACAAACATTCAATATTTTGTTGTTTAACAGAAATGTTCAAGTACATGCATACCCTGCCCGGAATGAATACCATATATGCACATTTTAAACTAGGTTCAGTTACTAACCGGTTGTGGTCTACCTCCCATGCCCATATTTGCTGGGGCACCGAATCTTCCGCCCATACCACCTGGGTTACCTCTGAATCCAGAGTAGCCTCCGCCGCCGCCACCACCACCGCGACCGCCGCGCTGGAATCCATTGGAAGGACCTCCTCCGCCTCGACCCCAAGAACCACCACCACCTCTTGGACCAGGCATTCCTCTCGGAGCATCATTGCGCCTTGTTCCAATCAAGGAGGGAATTCCACGCGAGAAACGTGGTGGACCACCGCGGCTCGGAAAACCGCCACCTCGGCTAGCATCGCGTAAGACACGTGGTGGGGGGCCACCAATTCCACGGGGCATTCCTCGGAATCCACCCCCACGGGGTGGCGGTGGTCCACCTCTCCATCCACCGCTGCCTCCACGGCCACCGCGGAAGAATCCACCACCTCCTGAATAGAATATTTGAAAGATAACGTTCAGACTTTAAGCACCTTCCAAACGCCTACATTTAATACGTTTCAAATGACGTACGTGGTGGGCCTCCACGGCCACCGCCTCGTCCGCGAAAACCTCCTCCGCCGCGAGCAGACGTGTTTCTTTGTCCATATCCCGCATCAATCCCTTCTTTGTTGTATTTCTTCACGAGCTCAACGGCTTCTTCTTTTTTCAATTCTGGAAATTCAACTTCAGAGAAGGTATCGCCAACTTCGGGAAGCCGGAAAGTAGCTGTGCACGCATTCAAGAAGTTTTATTAGACATACTTTCGCCAGCACTTAATTACTTTTAAATCAATGACAGGAAATATGTAAATGGAGACACAATATGAAAAACTACTTAACTAGAACTACAGGAATTGGAGGAGTGGAAGATGCGGGATATCGGGAAAAGGTGAGTTAAAGTGTTCAGGTAAAAGACAAGATTCATGGAATAGAAAGTGGAACTTTGGCGCAATTGAATTTCCGGGATTGATTAAACCGAATAGAAGAAAACCCCCATGAGTATCAAAATGAGGAAATGTGTCTATCTACATCGTATTTGTAATCCAAATGGTATTTTAAATATTGTTAGGAACCTTTCATGTCAAGGAGTGTGGACTTGGGAACATTTTTTCCCTGCTCTTGTTCTCTAGCCTTGATACGGGTTTGGTACTCCTCATCATTGGGCAAGATCACTACAGCCCGCCGTTTGAAACCCTCAAACCCAGCCGCTTTACGACGTTGTACGTTCGGCAATACATTGCTCTATATTCATAAAAAATTACAGAGTTCACTCTGCTTTAGTTTGCCATTAGCTGTATGATTTCAGACTTCATCTGTTTGGTACAGTATTTCTAATACTTAGCCTTAGCCGTAAAATTTTGGTAAGGAAATTATAAAATCCCAGAGTCACTTACGATTCCTCTGTTTCCTAAAATCCAAGTGTATACTGACGACAAGAGATGAAAAACTGTCTAAAAATAACTAATCTTAACTATAGGTTTCAGTAACTAGATAAGGAACTCTTGTTCCGTTGTTCGAAGTATTGATAACGTGCATGCTAAGTATCGCATACAGCTCATTGGCAAATGTGGACTTGATTGCGGTCAATAACAATTATTATAATTGGCTGGGTTCCATTTTAAAAGCACGCTTCGGACTTGCTGACTATAATGATTCGTATATAGAAGGTCAAGCTTGGATTGAAGTTTCTGCTTTCTGTTGTCACATTATAAAGTTTCTGCTTTGAGTGGGTTCTCGGAGTGTGACAGTGGAATTTGGATACCCTGAGAATCCCCAGACATTGTACGAACATCAAGTAACGATGTAAGCTTTCTCGGTTGCAGTTACTGGTGTGCTGGCTTAGTCTGGGACATGGACATGATAGGGATATGGCACTGTCATATATCGCGAATGTGACATAGTATTTGCTTTGACGAAATTTCCAAAACAAACCTTAGGGACATGGACATTTACATATGGACAGTTGCGGAGATATTCATCCGAGTTAAAAAAAATTAGCAATCCCCTAAATATAGTTTGTATTGTGTTAACTGTTATCCCTCAGCTAGTTCACTTTCACTTGACATGTCACGCTTTCAGTAAATATGTTGCATGTCTCTGTGGACTGGAGTCTTTTAGATTGGAGGAATTACGGTTTGGCTGAACAACTGGGGAATCAATACTTAGGTAATCATTTGGCAAGAGCTTGTCACTTGCCATATTCGTTCACTTTCACTTGACCGGACTCTCAATAGGTCACGACTCACGGTCCATTTACCGTGTCATGCATGGCTTCAGTTTTACTTAAAGTAGTAGAGGGTTTACGAATTAAATCGATTTATGATGTGCCAAGTGTGATCCAAGTCTATGTCCACTCTTGTGAACGTGAACCCTAAGCTGTTACGAAATAATGTTCCAAAATTCTTGAAGTTTGGTCAGGAAAGGAGGACGGATAGGAAATAAAATAAAAGTGTGGATGTAAGGAATGTCTTCAAAAGTTTTGTAGCATTTGAGATTATGGAGTACTTAAAAGTATGTCATATATTTTAGCAGGTAAATGCAGTGCAAGTGCAAATGCATTTTGTTTTGTTGAAAAAGTTATGTTTTTACGATGAATGTTTCCGTAAAAATATCCAACTCATTCATTATGTTGCTGGACTTGAATTGAACTGTTCCCAGTTCATTTTTGTTCTGAGCTAGTTCCACGCTCAAGATCAGTTGTCACATTTTGTTCATTCCATTTGTGTTCTTTCTCGTTTTAACAAGAGGTTCAAAATAAAGTCAGTGACTTTTCTCTGCCATTTTCCAGACGGACACGCCCACGTGCCCACTGGTGCTTCAAATACTTTCCTAGAAAGCTTAAAAACTCACAAGCAGGATAGTATGGCCACAGCCTTTATCATTTTTCTTATTTTATACAGTCAATCCTAGGATTGCCGTTGTCTCTTGTGACTTATTTCAAATTTTTGATTTCTGAGTAAATAGCTTGACTGGTATTATTTATAAACACAGAAACATAAAATGGCCAAACCTGTAACCTGTTTCTCCAGATGAAGTCTAAAAATAAGTGGAACTTGATAATAAAATAGCTATTCATACCTGATCCAGAACGTAATTTCGTCGTCTAGCTGGAGCCATGTCCACCAGTCGTTCAACAAATCGTCCAGCCTTCATCAAAAACGAGTCATAGGATTTCGGTGTGTCTGCTCCACCAAGAGTTGTCTTCTTCAATGCTCGTTCAGCCACTGTTGACGTTCCCAGGATATTGAAATGTTTGTCTAAATTTTGGCTCTTGTGTTCTTTGGCCCATTTCGTCTTTCCGCAGCATGCCATTCCACAGAGCATGACAAACTAGAACGTCAAAGCATGTAAGTATCAGTAGAGTAGAAATCGCTTTCTCTCTAAGAAAATGAAATATAAAACTTACATCACACTCAGATTTGCTGGCTGGTCTGGCCGGGCCAGCTACTTTGGATTCTGATGATTCGATTTTGCCAACAAATTCAAATGTTTCCAAAGAAGGATGAGCTGGTTCAGTGGCTCCGAAGTTGACTTCAAAGTTAGTGTTTCTTGCTAGAATATGAGGAAACCAGATTTTCCCTTGCACTTCTTCTTTCGGAATCTGAATTGTTGACCCGACCACCACACCGTTCTTTGCGAACGAGATTTCAACAGGGTCGCTTTCCAAGTTCTAGAAATAGTAACTCATAACTAGGTACTTGCACTCCTTATCGCAGATGGCAAAGTCAAAAGTGCATACTTGAAGTGTTTTCGTGAAGTATTATCAACGCTAACTCACCAAATAGCTTGAAATTACATCTCCCTTCTCAAATGTAGCATCCTCCAAATCCACAGTTTCTCCGCCATTGAAGAATTTTCCTTGGCTATCGTAGCCATATGAGAACTTCTCTTCACCTGAAATAAAATTCAGTAGGTTAAGTTCATAGCTGCGACTTTGAGAAAAAATACATCTTGATTGAGCTCGGTGTACTTGAACAATTACGACCACTAACCAAGCTGTAAATCAGTGTACAGGTCAGACCATCCAAGCCGAAGAATATGCTTAACTTCCACCTTTCCAAAGTCGAACTTGACCTCACAATTGTCAAGCCACTTCACCTCATATGCAAGCTTTCCACTAGTGAATCCATGCGTGGCCTTTGCGCCGGCATATGCCCATGGAAAGTCTTCAAAAATTATTGGCTCTGCCTTGAGAAAGCCGTCTTTGGAAATTTTCAGGTTTAGGTCGGACTTATCTGAAATAAAAAAGGTTCAATTAAATACTGACTTTACAAAGATTCCCCCAAGTTAGCCAAATAAATGATTTCGTTTCGTTATGTATGTATACTTACACCAATCAAGAAGTACAAGAGCAGCATCATACTCTGGCTCATCGTCGGGTAAAATTCTAGCTTTATAATCTTCTTCTGTTCTCAATTTCTTCACGTTCGCGTTATTACCCTTCTTTTGATTTTTTGCATTTGTATCTTCAGGTTCTCCATTTTCTTCGTGTTTTCTTTTCAAAGACTCAGTAGCAGTTTCGATTTGATCTGCTTTCGGCTCCCCGTCTTGGTTTTGAGAGGAGGACACGACAGAGTCTTCGGTATCCATGGGTTCCACTTTAACTTGACTAGCTTCTGATTGTGCGCCGTCATTTACATCTTCTGAAGATTTGACTTCTGATTCGTTGGGTTTTGTTGTTTGATCGACTACTTCAACAGCCGGCTTTGCCAGTGAAACAACCGCAGCTGGAGCCGCAGCAGAAACAGCAATTGGGACAGTGGTAGAAATTGCTGCCGCAACAGGGGAAACAGCTAATGGAGCAGCAGTAGACTTGACAGGAGATCCAGCAGTCGGATTAGCTGGTGCTGTAGTTGTGCTACTAACTGTGGAAGCAACTGGAGACGTAGCCACAGCAACTGGTGGTGAAGGTGATACCTTAACAGGGGACACCACAGGAGCAGGTTGCACCACAGATTGTGGAACGGGTTTTTGTGGAGATGTGACCGTCTTGACTGGGCTTGTTGCAGGAACTGGAACCACTGCTGGTTTCTGTGGGGAAATAACCGCCTTGACTGGGCTTGTAGCGGGAACAGCTACTACAGCTGGTGCTGTCTTAGTCGGTGATCCTGGTGTCTTTTTCGGGGATTCAGGAAGAACTTGTCCCCGAGTTGCCCGTCTGGGTGATTCTTGTCCTGTTGTTGATTCCTCTTCATCTTCACCTGTGTCATCGTCCCCGGCAATTATAGTAGGTTTTGGCTTTACGATTGCAGACCCATTCGTTCCGGACTCCAAAGCCACAGCATCTAATAGTCGATCTACTAATACCGCTTTTATTCCACGCGTGTCCAAACCTCTGGACGTCAGCTCGGCCCGCAACTCCACCACCTTCATCTTTTGCACGTCGTCAACAGTTAAACTCATTTTTATCTGAAAAATCAAAAATAGCTGACTTTTATTATGCCTTGCTATTTTATTTTAAACATATGTACCCTTGTCCGGGATGAGTTACATGTATAGAAAAAGAAAACTATCCCTTTAAATAACATGAATCATGAACGCCGAATATGAGTGACAAAAAATCTTCACTATTTGATTCAAAGTGTTTCAGTTTAATATTAACCACGACAAAAATTTAAGCTGTCTTAAGCATTGTACATTTGACATTGTTCTGTAAGGGACAGGGTGGGTGGACAGGAGACAGTCAACAGTCTAGTCCGCAGTGCAGTCCCCAGTTACTGTGAGGCATCCGAAATCCTCTACACTTTAAATGAATTAGATATGGTACGACGTTCAAGTTGCATGAGGACAAATTTCAAAATTTGAAAGGAAAGGTGAATGGTACACACATACGAGTGATCGAACGGTGACTCGGAATGTGAAGTGAGTGTTTCAGATTGAAAGAAAGAGGATTCAGGAACTCTAGTACTTATTTTACGTGGTACGGGCCTAGTTTTTGAAGCAACCACCAAAGTCGGCCATCGGCAGTCGGCCTGACGTGGTCTCATCCAATGGTTAAGGTTAAAGTAGTTACGAACAATTAACAACTGAATATAACATTATGACATTTGCCAGAGTTTCTGTCTGTTTCCCTCACACGCGCACGCAAGCGGCGTTGTGGGGAAACAGCCAGAGATACTCTAATGCCAAAACAGACCTCCCTATCTCTTAGCATGTAGGTGTGCAACTTCTCCGACGAGGCTCGGAGCATG
>VNWX01003196.1:0-10650 GCA_009869905.1 Ceratophysella communis | reverse complement strand
ACCATGGTCCAAATCAAATATAGACTTCAGCTAACGGCGAACGGACAGAAGCAGTTTTAGGGTATTGATGTCAGGTTTTAATTTAGTAAAACACATGAACTGCAGACTAGCTTTAAATGAACTTATAAGAAATTTAGGTCAGTGTTCACCGTGCGTCTGTTATTATATCCATTCCAACAATTCCAATTTAATGGCGAATTCTTTAGCCAAGTGTGTGAAATTCACAAAATAGGAGCATTCTGGATTTTACTGGACATTGCAATAAAGCCCAGAATTAGAGAACATATATTGGAGCATTTAAATAAAAGCGTACTGGATCCTTCGGTACATTTATTCGATTCAGATCGGATTTACATTATGTTTTCGAATCTCGCTCTAATTCTACGTGTTTTGCTCGCTTTATCAGTTGTCTGCATTCATTCACAAGCACAGGTGAGATTATAAATAGTATTAGTATCTGTACTGTTCAATTGAATATATTAGTAGTGCGATAGAAACTAATTTTTAAGCACTAGCTTCCATCACCAGGACCAGTTCGAATACGTCTACTTGACTTGGCTTCCGGAATCTGGCCTGCTAATGTTACGACGGATTTCTATAAGTTAAACGCAAGCAATCGTTGGGAATACGTTGCAACCCGGTAAATAAATTACACCTTATTGTTTGAAATAGTGTATCAGATAAAATAAAGCATTTAATAAAATATCTTTTCCGCTGTAGTTTGACACATCTTACTACAGGAGCTGTCGACACTTTGATTCATCCTAGTAACTTCACTAGCACTAGTTACAAGTTTGTGTTTTATTCTGGAGAATATTATAGGAAGAAAGGATTGGAGACATTTTACCCTGTTCTTGAAGTTGCGTTTGCAAAGGTTGATGACGAACCCCACTTCATTCTTGTCTCAATGAGCCCTTACGGATACAGTTCCTACCGTGGCACAGTAAACTGAAATCGAATTTTCATTTTAGATAAAATTACTATTGTAAGTATGACCGACTCAATATGAAAAAATCCTAAAATCCTTATCAAAAATCTTCTAAATCAGTGCACAAAAGGGTTTTCGAATAAAAAGAATTTGAAATGAAGCCTTTGCCGTGAATCATTTAGAGTATATGCTGGCTTTAGTTTAGCTTATAATTAAAAAAAGTAAATATTTATATATTTGTTAATCCAAATTAGAACAAGGTTTCCAATTTAAAATCACAAGTTCATATAATTCAATTTATCAAAAATTAAAGTGACTTGGATCTACAAAGAATCTTAGCTATAAGCTATAATTCGTCCGCTAGATACAAGATAGTTGAAATTTGTGTAGGTAGCAAAACAAAGATGCATAACTTGACAAAAAATTTCATAAATAAATTCATTAATTTGGTTTTAAGAGTTATGTCCCACTAACTAGACCGAAGCGAAACAACAAAATTGTGCACGAACAAGGTTTTCTTGGAAATCTTGACATGTTTTAAGATCATTTTTTAAGATAAAGGCTACATTTATTACGAGCAATATTAAAAATTTGATTGCATTTTTCATATATAAAATCACATCAAAGTTTTAGAAGCTGCTGCCACGATAAGTTGTGAAGCCAAATTGCGAAAATGTAACTGGAACATGGTTGTCAACATATGCATCTGACACGTTGAATGTGCAATCCCAAATTGGCCAAAATGTATCCAAGCCCTTTGCGGAAAAATAATTCCGAGTGTGGAGCCGAAGCCTGTAAATTCCTATTTCATTCACTGGAAGAAGATCCGCTCTGCCGCGGGAGTCCGTTGCACTAGAATATGATTAAATTAAACATCAGCATTCAGATAGCTATCGGATTTTTCATTTTTGAAAAAAAAAACGGACAGTTACTTCGTGGCAATCAACTGAAATGAATTTCTATTCTGTCGTTTCTTGAAAAGTTCACATTTCATCCCGGGTGCATCTGTTCCACTCATTGTGTCAAGAACATGAATTGACAATGGCTTCAGGATCTGTCAAAGGGATATTTCTGATTAAAAGCAGTTCAATTTTGGATTTTATGACTAATTAATCATTCAAGCCGTTTGCCAAATTTAGAAATACCTGCACTTGAGCGGCGGATAAGCCGCAGCATAATCCCAAACAGATAGAAACCGCAAAATAAGTATACTTTAGTTCCATTAAGCCCTCACTATCTTAAGTTAATATGTTGATTAAAAGATACAAGAATTTAAAAATTGAAATATTTAAATATATTTGTACTAGAACCTTAATAAGGCTTTGATTGCTGACTTATTACAAAAAGCTCATGGAGTGATTGCTCTCCAATTTGTCAAAGGGTTATTATTCAGAGAATAAATTCAATACTCCACTGAAACGGAGTTCCAACAAGGTTGTATGGAATGATTCCTGCCTCTTGCCCACAAATAAATTCTTCGTTGATAGAGATGCAGTGACTTTGGAATTGCTGGCTTTAAATTTATAACACGACGAATAATTTGAATAGATAACAAGACAGACAAACGCATATTCATTGCGGGCTTCTCTTACTGAGTTAATTGACAGTCATGACGCGATTTAAAATCTCTTCCTGAACTTTCGAGGAACACATTGCAAACATTTCATGCAATATTGAGAAGAATTTATATAAAATCGTAAAGTGTATGATTATATATTAAAAGGTCAATTCGTCATAAAGAATTAATTATTCGTTCAGAATTTGTGTAAAGATTATACGATCGAATAATTTCATATACATATTCCACTGGAGTTCACATACTGATACGTAACATTACATTCAAACCAATCTTCAGTCTTAAAAATTTATGCTTTCATTCAAAATGAAACCACTTTGTTCAGCTTTCCATATCTTTGATCGGGTGACCTTCTAGTAGTAAAAGAGTCAATGTCTATCTACAAAGAGATTTTGTCCCAGGTTTAAAGTTTGAGGTTCCAAGCATTTGTAAAGATACTGGTTGGTGACAGTTCGTGATATTACTCAGACATGACATCTGACACATGACCTCAGTACTGAGCGAGGAAGCAAACTTAGTATCCAACTTCAAAGGTCAACTCGTGACGTGCTTGTTAAATTTCACTAGCTCTACCAGCTAATTTTCAAAATTATTTACTTCAAACGGTACTTTATTTTTAGGAAATAAACCAGAAATAGAGCTGTTTAATTAATTTTTTGGCACAGCCGTATGCCCGAAAATTGTATAGTAATTTTATTATTTCAGAAATATCTGCAACTGATTCCTCTGTTAAATTAATTGCGTCTGTTCGAAAAAGCAGCATCATGTTTCGGGTTCAAAGTTTTCCAATTGTATTGATAGTTCTTGCAGTTCTCGGTTTCGCTTCACATGCACAGGTAAGATTATTGATGCTGACAATAGCCGTATTGTCAACTATAGTTAAATGTACTGATATTCCACTTTGTATCTAAAAACTATTGCATTTTTGATGTAACAAATTCGATTTCACTTGCATTGACAGATTCCATCCCCTGGCCCTGTTCAAGCAAGTCTGATTGATTTGGTTTTTAAAAGTGGGGCTGCAAATATTACGACAGAATTTTACAAATCATGTGGAAGAGATCGATGGGAACTCATTGCTACGCAGTAAGTAATTTAGTTCAATTTACACTATCTATTTTTCGAATAAATAATGTTTAAGGATTCTCTTGTTGGTTTTAGATTAACTAGCCCTAGAAGGACCATAAATACCTTGATTCATCCAAGTAACTTTACTTACACAAACTACAAATTCGTATTCTACACAGAAGAATACTACAGGGCTAGAGGACTTGAAACTTTTTATCCGGTCATTGAAATCGTATTTGCAAAAAAGGATGAAAAGACGCACTTAATACTCGCTTCGATGAGCCCGTATGGATACAGTGCATATCGTGGAGTAGTCCCAAGTTAAATTTCAGTAAATAAGTTGTGTTTGTAATGTCCAATAGTGAATGTTTTATTCTAATGTTAAATTTTATAAGATTTTAAAACTTAGATTCACATCGACTCTTTATTCAAGTATAAATTTGGAGGTAATGTACAGTTTCAATGTACCTATGTAGATATTTAGACAATCATACTGAAATTAGGATAGTACATGCAAATAGGGATTAGAAATACAAAACTAAAATCACAAAATAGCTCAAAAATTATTAGAAACTGCTGCCTCGATAAGTAGTGAAGCCAAATTGTGAGAAAGTAACTGGAATATGGTTATCCAAAAATGCGTAGGAAACATTGAAAGTGACATCCCAAATTGGCCAAAACGTTTCCAATGCTTTGGCGGAAAAATAACTTTGTGTGTTTAGCCGAAGTCTGTAAATTCCGATTGCATTCACCGGAAGAAGATTTGCTCTGCCATTTGCATCCGTTGTGCTACAGAGTAAAGGTTTACAAAATGAACAATCACTCCTCGGAGTAGACAATCGTCGGTTTAATTTTATGAATTCAGAGCTCAAATCTTTGCATTACCTCGTTGTCATCAGCTGAAAGGAGTTTCTGTTCGTTCGCTTTCTGAAAAGCTGACAAGTCATGTTAGCTGCATCTTGACCGTTTGAAGTGTCCAGCACATGAACCGTCAATGGTCTCGGGACCTGTTTAAAAAAAATTAATATAAATGAGCTAGACATCGGGGTTTACTCAGAGTATTTTGGCTTGTTACACGTTATTTAGCTGTATTTTTACCTGAGCTAGAGATATACCTAAGCAGCAGATTCCCAGATAAAAAACAAAAACAAAGCCATGGGATTTCATAGTTCCATAGATTTCCAAGAGCGAAATCCACAGTTTAATGATAATCTCGATAAATACTCACGCAGAATAGTCATTGACTAATATTCCTGGCAAAATAGCCCTATAAATAATTTCTTTAAACCTACTACCGAGATCTGCTGGAGCAGATTGAAGTGCAAAATATGACTAGCCGTCTGTCGTCTGATCCTCATATATTTGTGCTTGCATTATTTACGTGATTATGAGAATTGATAACAGATATTATTTATCTCCGGATAGCAAATATAAGGTATTTATATAAAAAATTTAACTCCACAACTACAGGAACTTTATTGTTCGTTTAGAATGTGTCAGCGTCCCGCATCATACATATTCAATTTACCGAGAAGCATTTGAAGTTGAATAACACGACCAGATGTTATAATAATACGGGCGATTTAGATGACAAATGAGTTAAAATATCTGTTGCAAGTTCATGGATCGGTTTTTCAAAATTCCTGGAAAAGCTAAGCATCAGGTTGTAATAACATAATAAATAAAAGGTAGAATAAAGAAAACAGATTTCGCGACATTACAGGGAAAGTCTTAAGAATAGAGAATTGATGGCATTTTCAAAATTATTTAACAATCTACTCAAGCGCTGTTAGAAGTAGTCCGATTGCACAGTTAGCTGCAGCTTACACTTGACAGACGTCAATCGTAATTGTACTTCTATATTTTATATTTCAATTTTTTATTATTAAATATTTAAATATATGTAGCATTGTTAGGCCTTCTAAATATTTCGAAATTAGATTTATACTTCTCAGAGCAAATATATTTAATCTAAGCTGTCCGCACTGAAGAGTTGAGTAGCAGTTATTTTATTGCTTTCGGGCAGCAAGATGTATACAAAATCACTTTTAGTTCTAAACGTATGTATCACCTTCTTAGTTCTTACTTTAAATGCACAGGTGAGTTAAATAAAAGTATTTGTTAATTAATTATTGCATTTTAAGTAATTTATAGAACTTATATAAACTGGTTGCTTTTAATCAAAATTAACAGATTCCATCCCCTTGGGCCAGTTCGAGCAACCCTGAGAGACTTAGTTGTTGGAACCGGGGCTGTAAATGTTACGACAGAGTTCTACAGATTACGCGGCAGGGACCGGTGGCAACTTATCGCAACGCAGTAATTAAATTCGATTTTTAAATACAATTGCTTAGGCAATGTGGCTTAATTAATAAAATATTTCGATTTCGATTTAGACAAACAAATCCCACGGGAAGCATCAACACCTTGATTCACCCAAGCAATTTCACGTACACAAACTACAAATTTGTGTTCTACACTGAAGAATATTATAAAGCCAGGGGATTCGAAACTTTTTATCCAATTATTGAAATCATATTTGCAAAGAGAGATGAAAATGTTCATTTGATCCCAGTCTCAATGAGTCCTTACGGATACAGTGCTTATCGTGGAGTAGCACCAACCTAATTAGCATTTGCGGTTTTTAAATTAAACCGGATACGCATTTCAGTGTGTAGGATCCTTTGTAAATTTAAACTGATGTCGATCGAATTATGATGTATGATTATTCAGACAATAAAACCAGTTTACGTGGAGTACTCTAGGTGAATATGAGCAATTAAATATTTATTATTTTAAAAATTAACTATGTAGATTGTGTATTCTTTATTTGCGTAGCCGCAGTTGAACATTAACTCGGAAAAATTATTTCAAAATATGTATGTACATTGCAATATTTTTTCAAGTATTATTGTAGTGTTTAACTGCCGCGATACGTTCCAAAGCCGTACGGTGACAATGTAACTGGTACGTGGTAATCGTTCAAGGGATTCTTCACATTAAATGTGGTTTCCCAAACAGGCCAAAATGTATCCATTCCTTTGGCTTCGAAATATGTTTTGGTATCGAGTGAAATTCGATATATTCCTGCTTCGAATTCCTCCACAGCTAGTAAATCGGCTCTACCATTTTCATCTGTAACCCTAAATTAGTATATAAACGTATCTACTGTATTAGACGATTGGTAACAACTTAATTTTCTTGCTCATGTTAACTGCACTCACTTCGTAGAAATTAAGTCAAATTCGTCACTGGTGGGCTGCTTCTTAAAAAGCCTGCAGGAAATGCCTGGACCATCTCCGCCGTTAGTGTTATCCAGCACATGAACGGATAAGGGCTCCGGTTCCTGTAAGTATTGAATAATTACCTAGTACGACAGCAACAATTATTTGCAATTTTTGGTTGAAGTGAACCCATTGACCCGATTGCCGCCTCCCAGCGGTGCCTCCCATGTTGAGTGGCATTGTCGCCTCCCTTGTGAAGGAAGTGCATTGTCGCCTATTAATTGTCGCCTCCCTTGCTATAAAGTAAATGCATATTGTCGTCTTTCAAATTTACAAAATCTCGGAGGCGACAATGCAAGTCAGCATGAGAGGCTCCGCTGGGAGGCGACAATCGGGTCAATGGGTTTACTTTGGCCCAATTTTTAGAGTATTAGGCATTTATAGTACCTGAGCAGAAATATATGGTGTCCAATTTGCAGAAATAAAGATTGAAAATATTAAAGCTAAACTCCCAAGTTGCTTACGACACATTTTTATTTGTAGTACTTTGTGCTTTTGGATTCAAGTACCCACTGAATAATTCAGAATTTGAATACAGTTATTTTATTACACTAAATTTATCGATGGATAATAAAGGTAATTTGGCTACACATATCTGATAATACTTGATTTTGGAAAGCGCGTGTTGGATTTAGAATACAAATTGTAAAAGCAAAGTTTAGGTAAAACAGTATCAGTAAAGCTAGTTTCTAGCTAATACTATAGTTAAGATAGGTAACCTTAGGCTTAATCCGATAATACACAAGGAATTTCAATGAGAAAAGGGATTACGTATGGTAGATAGATAAGCCAGCTTTAATCAATGCTGGTTTTGCTTTACAATATTATTTAAATTATAATTTTTGTTATAGTTTTGTTGGGTACTACGAATAGAGACGGAAGTGTTTTTAGCAATAAAGTTACTTATTTCAATTCTTTATTTTACTAGCCTAGAGCCTAGAATTTTTTAATTTCTAAGCTTGAAACATGTGTGTTAGACAAAAGTTATTCCGTGCTCTGGTGTTCTCAATACTCATTGGGGTCACATACCAGCAGGTAATTAACTTTCAAAATACAAAAATCTAATGGCAAATTAAGGTGATTTAGGTTGTTCTAAGAATTCGCTTCAGTATCCAATCTAATTTTCGTGCAATAGATTCCAACACCAGGGCCGGTACGGGCATTTTTATTGGACTTGGTGAGTGGTGCCGGAGCACCGAACGTGACTGCTGAATTTTTCAAATTAACTGGCGATGACACATGGGAACTTATGGCTACTGGGTAATTCATTTATTTTAGTTAAATGCAAATTCTGATTGACGAATGTTTCAACAGCGTCAGTATTTATTTACTTTGATTCACGTTTTCATCTTAGAGCGACAAGCCCGGGTGGTGGACTAAGTACACTGATTCACCCGGATGATTTCACCTACACAAGCTACAAAATGCAGCTTTATACAGAAGAATATTACAATTCCAGAGGATCCGAAACATTTTATCCGTATATTGAGATTATATTTGAGAAAAAAGATGAAGAACCGCACATGGTAGTAATCTCTATGGGTCCATATGGCTACAGCGCATATCGCGGAAGATCAAAACCTGCCTAAAGTCTGTTCAAAAACTAATTCAACTATTGTAATAATTATTTGTTGAAAATACGAATTGAAGGTTAAATGGCATGGCCATCCTTGAAAAATTAAAACTGCAGCATTTTTCTTGAAAAGCATTAGAATTTCAAGCAGCAGTGTTTTAATTATCCAAGCTTCCAACGGCGCTGGCTATTTCAAGGTATTAGTAAAGATTTATTTTAAAGCTTAATACTTTGCATAATTAGAAATTAGCTTAACATGTTAAAGATAACTGCTTTGGTCCAGGTAAACACAACAGAAAACCATGGTCAAGCGTGCTGAAGTATCGACAAACAAGCCTATACGTTTCTACTCCGTATCAAACTACATTGCAGTAGAGTCTTTAACTTTGTTGTTAAAGTGCTAATTACTTGCGTAAGCGCACACACAAAGTGCATTTATTTGGTCTTTTCAAGGACACTTGATTACGTATTCACTGTTGTCATGATATACCACGAGAATAAGACAATAGTGGTGTTGGGTGCAAATAAAAGATAACGAAGACAACATAATGCTACGCTTCTAACTGCCGTAGTGTATTGTGAACTGAATTGATTACAATTGCTATCGTGAAACGGCGTTATAACGTCTCAAAGCTGACTCGATTTTTCTTGAATTTTCTACAATGGGTTCAGTAAATCACGAATGCAGACCCCAAGATTAGCAAGAAAATAATAAAATACGACGCCAATGCCAACATAATATTTATATGCAGCTGCCTTGATCAAATCCCTTGTCGAATAGTGAAGGGAACTAACGTAGCAATAATAGGGTACATGCAACAATGCAATTTTTGGAGAAGGTAAAAAAATAACAATTTTATTTGCTATTGAACTTTAGAGCCCAAGTTCCCTCACCTTATCCTTTCAATGCAAAAACCAAAATTAAGAATATGAATGTGCAATGTGAACAACTTCAAATTCTTAATACATGGTAGACACCTACCTACCTTGCCTAAAAATCGTATACAACAAAAAATAAGAAAAAAAAGTTGATCTTGATTCTCGAGGCCAAGCAAGCATATAGACATGGTCAGACAATATATGCAGTAAGATTTTCCGTGTGTAGCCAGGTAAAAGAGATGTGATGATTTAGCTTATATCACTTATGTAATGCAACTTCTTTGACGTCTCGCCCACTCGAGTAAGCAACAGTTGAGCTTCATACACTGACATTTACTACAGTCTTGTAAAAATCTTAAGCGGCACACAGTGTTTTGTTATTAAAATTTTTTAAACAATGGAATCTGTAGAAGACGAGCACGGAAAACTATATTACGAAGGACAAATTTTAGAATCCCTTTCAATTGCTTTTAAAAATTTATCAGAATTATTTGGTTTCTACGAAGCGTCAATTAGATATTCAATATCTCGAGATTACAACGCTACAGAGCTGGAACAATTACTTGCGTCAGAAAATTCGGCATTTAATTCGACCTGGTTTGCCGCTGGAGTAGAATTTTTTCAGACATTAGGACTGATATTTTTAATTGCTTTGACCACATGGGTTGTCAATCGGTTACTGTTCAAGATAAACTTTGTCACAACGTGGACTGAGGTTTTGCTAAGTTGGATTTTAGTGACAGTGCTTTCTCCAGTGATAGGTCTTCCATTACTAGTAATTGTGTGTAGCAGAGTTTTAGCAGCTATATGGATCAGGTATCAATATGGCGGAAAGATTTGGTTGGCGAATCCTTTTGATGCCGTCTGGAGTTTTGAAAAACCGGCTTCCACCTCCACCTGCGTCGGCTTGTACGTTGTTGAAGGGGAGGGAGATTTAGAGAAAATTCGGCATTTACTGTACACAAGGGTCATGCTAAAAGTGAGTGTTTTATTTTATTTCGATTGTGGTACCGAGCAATGCTGATTTAAGGACCCTGTCTATCATCAATTTTAAAAATTGAACAGGAGCTGAAATAGGAGAATAAGGTTTAAATGTGAAATGCAATGGGAAAAGAAGTCTAACGTGTTTATTTGGCTTCTGCTCAACCTACCAATCCCTCCATTCAAAAATATGAAAATATGAATATGAAAATTGAAAATATGCTCATTGTGTCGGCCGTCTCAATGAGACCTAGGACGTTGAAAATCAAGTACCGGCCTGTAATTAAATTCTCGACATTTCAAGGTCATTAGCCAACGGAAGTGTTTGTAAAGTTAAAGGCTGTTTACCGTGAACTTTCTA
>VNWX01003195.1:0-10650 GCA_009869905.1 Ceratophysella communis | reverse complement strand
AATTTTTTGTATAGGTCCCCGTGGCTTGCAAAAAGTGTGTTTGTGGTCACACATTTTTCGCGACAAGGCGGGGAGCGCTTCAAAAGAAAACGGAAGCAAAAAAGGATTCGATATCACCAGCTAAGTCTGGGTCAAAAAGTCCTCCGCTGTCAGAAGACGCACTCGAAGAGTCAATAGCTGCCAGTTCGAGTAGAGGAAGTTCGTTAATACCCGATGATTTTGATATTTACCCCAGAAGAACGACTAGGATTCAGAGGGAAAAGCCTAATTTCTACGATGCCTTGGAGTATGAAACCCAAATGAGAAAAGTAAGTTGAATAGCAGTTGTGCTGCAGAGACTTATCTTAAGAGAAATATAATCCTGGTATAGATGTACTCACTTTTCCTAAGACTGGGGTTAATTGTATTTTTGATTCTATTAATTTTAGCAAAAAATGCTGACTCGAAGAGGAGTGAAGAGTAAGTCAGATGATACTTTGCTGAAACAAAATGCTGCGGATAATAGTGGAAGCGGAGGTTCCTTCGATGACTCTGTCCCTCTTTCAAATCGAGAATCAAAGTCTGATGGTCCAGAACCCAAAAAACGACGCGGTCGGCCTCCAGGCCTGACTGGAAAAAATAAAGTGGTCGGACGAGCCCGGATTCAATTCAACTCAAAATCCAAAGCTACAGCGAATGGTCGTATACAGGCTGACCCAAACGAAAAGGAAGTAAAGACACCTGAAGACTATGATGACATTATGAATGACATTACCCCGGAGAAGGCCTTGCAGTACAACATCGTTCTCCAAGAAATAAACCGGAAGTGGATTCAGGTTGGCTGGAAGATGTAAGAGACAGTAGCGACACGGTTATCTGAAACCAGCCTGTGTTTATCTTGCGGCCATAAATAGGCTCTATATTTGATACGGCGTAGCTATCAGCCATGTGCAAATAGTATACCTTCATTCCAGTTTCCTATTCGACGTCAAAACGAAACGAAGTGAGAATGAATCACATTCATGTAATTAATTACTCAATATAACTACTTTTGTACTGCGTATTTCGTCCCCTTGCCTTTCATATTAAGTATTCAAGAATTAAGAACCTTGCTTTTCTCCTCAATATTACGTTATTTTGTATCGCTTCTTCATCAGTTACTCTACTCGGGCTCTACGTCTTACATTAGTTAGTAGTGTAACTGCAGAAAAATATAGTTATATAAGTAAGTACTTTCGAAGTAATGCTCTTGTAACAGCATCTAAAATGTACCTTGCAGAAATAAATAAATTTGAAGGCAACTTTACTGACTCAGTGATATCTGCAGCGAAGTGCATGTTTCTTGTGTAATTATTCCGTGCGGAGTCATGGATAACGTCTAACTAAATTATTTCACAATTCCGTCCATAAGCGCTTGAATCGGCGTTACATGTACATTATAACTGTAGTGCAGTCTTTGGGTACTCGCAAAGGTTTCGATACTTGAAATTACAAAAAATTAAAATGCGGTCGCTTATCAAAACGCGGTTAAAATCCGAGACCAAAGCGATGAACCAGAGGTCTTACTTCCTACATTACATTCCACTGTGATTATGATTTTCTTTGAACTTGGATGAAATGCATTCATGTAGCGAGGACCTGCTATATACAAGGTTACAGCCACCCATTTGCAAAGGATTAATCATTTAATGTAGTTCTATGTAATTTGAATGCTATGCAATTCACGTTCAAGGATCTATTTGTAAACGACTTCTTTAATGGTAGGGCCAAAATTACATATATCTATATGATATTGTGTAGGAGGAAGCAGGGCGACAGGAACATCGACTCTGGCTTCTGGCATCAGCTAAGAATCAAAAATGATGAAATCTCGGATAATTCGCGCATGAGGAATCGTCCCACGAACAGGAAGTGGAACCCGAGTGCTGCGTCCTAGAGCAGCCAGTTCGAGTACAAGAAGCCTTGACTTTCTCTCTCCGAGTGCCATTTCACCCAAATAATGGGTCCGTGAACGGGCTCCTCCGTCGAAAAATTTTTCCAAAGGCGTCTCGCCACGCCTGCCTGTCAACCAGCCTGGCAGAGACGTGTCATTTGACCCATTGCATCAGTACAGCATTAGTCCGCATCTAGAGCCACATCTACTGCACTTTAATTTAATTCTACTTTGACGCCAAAGCGCTGCAGCTCTACTTCGTTGTAACAATAGCAAAAAAACTACCTTCTACCTAGTGAAAGTTGAAACTCAAAGCTGCATCGTCCCAGTAATTTACGCATCCAGCTGAATTCATCCCTGTCCCTGCTTCTTTCAGAGTAAAAGAATCTGGAAGATAAACGCCGTGTAATTCGATAACTGTTCCAGTTACATTATTTTACACCGCATTTGAGAACCAACCAGTGTGCACATGTTTGGAGTAATTAGTCACTCGACCAATGAACTGCCCATTAATTATTGTTTTACGTCTACAACTCACGTCACTACTTGAGTTCGTAAACATCCCAGCCCCAGAAGCTCAGACAAGGCGGCGACACCATACAAGAAACGCAGAACGGATTTCTGATGATCTACACTGACTACAATCGTCATCAGCGACATCAATAAAACGACGCCGTTTCGGACTCGAAAGGTTTTGCAATTGCAAATTGCAACTGGCAAGTCCCGAATCCAAGCTCACTCAAATGCAACTTTATTACTTCTGGTAAACATCAATAAACTATTCCTAAATCAATAACAGCTTGTTTATTAGCTTTAAATTTCATAGTAGATGCATGTGTTTATTTACATTAGTCATTAAACGGAACAAAGGTTCATAGTACTCAGGCATATAAACAGTTCAAGTTTACTGCTTACATCAAACATAAACGGGCAAAGTGCTGCTAATTATTTGTGCCATTAAAATTACTCACCGTGTCAGACACACGAGCAGGAAGTACATCATAATTCTACTGTTGTTGGTCGCGTAATTGATCAGATTTAATATCCTTATTGTCACTAGAACTCATAACTCAACTTAACTGCAAATTCGTGCCTGAATGAGTTTTTTAGGCTATGGTTCGCCTTCGCCGAACAAACCGCATTACATTTACGTGCGGCCGCATCACAAATTGCAACTCTTCTAGAAGCTGGAATTCATTCTGTAAGGGTTTTAGGTCATTCCTGTTTTTACTCTGGGGATTTCATTAGCTGTAGCTTCTTTAACTCTCGCGGTTTCCTTTCTTCAGTCTACTCTTATTAGTTCTTTCTGTGTGAGCAGAGTTTTTTTTAGCATTAGTGCGGCTTTAGTTTCTAGTTTTCTACTTCTGTCTGATTTTTTTTTTCAAGCAAACGTGCCCGGCTTGAGATAAGGAATGAAAGTGTTGGAATTGGAAACGGGCTGAAAAAAATCAATAGGCTGGAGAGAGTGAGTCAGTAGTTCACCGTCACCGCAGCGTCATCCAGGTTTTCTCCCAGCCCAACATTATATTATTCCATACATAGACACAGAATCTACTTTCACTCGGATGGGCTTAAGTCTCTACTGATAAGGCTGCTGTTAGGCCTACACCGCCGCTCGATCCCTGGTTCACGTGATAGCCTGCTTTCTCGGCTCGCTTTCATGAAAGCCGGAAGCCTTATCATGCACGAGAACGGGAATTCCAAGGCTGTAATTTTAGAGTTTTTCCCAGGAAAATGCCACATTATCCGTTGATTAAACGGTGATATTAAACACGAATGCATGGGGGCAAATGCTTTAGGGAATGCTTCAGAACTAAATAAGGTAAATAAGTCGTAAAAGCAGAGTGAAGTGAAAACCGATGATGGTTTCGGTTGAGTGCTTTTCTCTCTTCAGGCTTATTGTCAGTGCCTGTCTGACAAAGCGGAATTCGATTTTAGCATAATTAACTTGCTTCCACATCTTTCCATCAATTTGCATGAATAATATCGTCATGTAGTTCTGCAGTTTCATTTCTATTTAATTATTCACATTGAGCAAATAAAATGGCAGAATGTGGCAGTCGCTATTTAAATTTAACGACTACCACTGTTTCCGTTTAGGACGCATACAGTAGACTTACATGCCTTCACCTAATGCAATGATATAAGCTAGGCGGCCTTCAAAATTGCACAAAGAAAAATCCTAAAACAAATAAATAAAACCGTGACAAAGAGAATCGAGTGGGTACCTATTATTTTAACTTTCTCTCATGCGCTAAACTCGTGAAAATGCAATATCTCGGTTCGCAATTCGAAACTCGCAATGCGGTAGAAATTCTGCTGTGCTGACGGAATGTTTTGCATTGAATTCAATGACACAGAAGGTGAAGGATGTGAAGGAGTTAATGTTGTAGGCCTTTAGAGCTTTAGTAATGAAGGTCGACAAAGAATTTTTGTCCATGTGAGGTATGAAGGCTTTTCCGTTTGCTTCATCCAGCTAAGTGACAGGAAAGGACTCAGGATCGATGACAGCGAATATTTGCTAAATATGAATCTGCTCGTTAGGCCGCTGGAATGTATAGATCAATTTTGTTTACTCAAGTTTGACATTCCCTACGCTTGTTTGCTATACTATAATATGAATTAGTAATCGATGGTTCGTGTTTTGGGGAACTCAGTTGCTGGGTCCGGTTTTTATTATGAGTACATCTAATAGTTCTTATCTCGAGTTCAGGTTTCATAGTTCCAGATCGATTTTTGCATAAGACGCTACGCTTTCTCCAGCAGGCCAGACCGTGTGGTAGCTGAACAGGTGTCGTATTCAAATCGTTATTGCATGTTCAAATATTGAGCCACGGCTTCATAGGCAATGTAGAAGGCATTAATGATGTATCCTTTCCCAGCCTACAGCGTGTAGGTACTCAACTCAGATTGGAATTAATGCTTAAAACCTACACCACTGTGTATACAGAAGTGCAAAACGCGAATAGAAGCTCCGTATTGGTATAGACTCGAATTAAGCATGGAAATAATTCATGTGTGAATAATTACCCGAGCACACAGCGGACTTAGAACTTGGGACTTTGTTAGATGCCGTCCTGGCAAATGAAAAGTCTCTGTATAGTGCACCAATTTATACATACAAATAGAACATGTCAGCGGGTTTTGGGTGTCTACTGACGCGGGCAGTACTATCGGTTTTTTGTGGTAGGAGTCAGGCGAACTCGGTATGGCATGACCACAGTTAACCGTTGCATATAAAACGGTTCTGCTTATATGTAGCATATAACATTTGTCAGTGCCGACAGGCACGTGCGTCACCATGATAATTACCTTCATCAGCGTTAAACCACGAAAAACTTGGCTGATCTTGAGCTTCCTAACGGATAAGAGTAAAATATTAATGTCCAGCTTATAGTCAATGGAATTCAAGGGCACCAATAAGTCGAAGGAAGTTATAGTTGATGTGACTGAATAGTATACAGACTACCAACATTCTAAATAGCTGGAATTATGTTATAACATGTTTAACTTTACAAGCTGTCTGATTTGAATTACTCCAATTATCATGAATTCGGAGCATTTCTCGGAAAAATTTAGCCGTGAGACATAAGAAGTGATTTCATGTGTCATAAGCCATAAAGTATACATGCTTCTGTTGATTTTACCTTTCAGAAATTTACGAAGCAATTGGCTAAAAATGTTGGAAAAGAAGATTTTTGAAGAGTCTGTTGGACCGTCCCAGGAGGATGAGGATCCTAGCCTTCCAGAGAGCGTTCACTCGTCCTGCAATAATGGCGAAAAGCTTTCGTCGAGTAGCTCCACGGCTTCGCACAATTCTTTCCAGCACACGCGTAAATCTACAGCAGCAGCTAAATCTCAGGATGATGGCCACGGGTTCCTAGAAACGGGTCCATCAGGCAGCTCCCGCCATCGCCGCTCATCCCCGTTGAACACCTCTTCTGAAGATGTCATTGAGGAAGAACCCTCTGATCACCACTTCCGTCCAATTTCTAGCGCAGCACCTGACTCCGAACAAGCATACGACTACTATTTTCTTGACCAGCAGGACATAAGCCACGATGATCGCTTGAATTATCCGCTGCCAGCAAATGACATCCCGATCATTCCAGTGATGGTCATGAGTCCCTCCGACATTGACTCCGTATTTGAGGATAACAACAAGTTCCAGTCGCAATCTTTTAATGCAAGGTCCAACAAGAAGAAGTCGAAAACCGCTTACAGAAAACCTTTCAAATCCTCGGAGATTGATGGCGTTGATGAAGAACCGAGCTCTCCGCCACCGCTGCCCAACCACATCTGCCCTAGTCCCATTCCAGTTGTGCACTCCCGTCGCCGGCATCACTCGTACGCAGGGCCTCTGCCCTCCAATCCCATCTCGAAGGTCAGGAAGGCATCTGAGCATTACCCGGCTCCTGAATGTAACCACAGGCAGCTCAACCTGTCCTCCAGCAATGATCCCATGTCTTCCATACCAGCCTCTGGAGATCTGAAGCACGAGATGCTGTTCAATCTCGAACTCACACCGCACAAGGTAAGACTTTGTACCTTTGCATATCTACTAGGTACTCAAGTACGGTTTAAAAAGTTTCATCCAAACCGGGAGATAAGCCTATGCAAACATAGAAACCTGGCCATTCTATAAATAGAATTTTAGACGCACGGCCTAGAGTTCAACACCTTTTCCTTCTCCATACCTATCATGCTGATGTCAGCAACACGCGTCCAAAGTTGACGTCCCGATTCTGCTGATTCTGAATCTGCACGCAGTAGCTCATCTCGCTTTTCTAATCTGTAGTCTAGTACTCGTACATTTCTTGCTACGTACTAGGAAACACGACGCTTAAATTTGCAAGAAATATAATATATGCTTTTGAGATAAATACTTGGATATACCGGGTCTTTGTTCTTTTAACCGAACGTTGCACCTTATGAAGCAGAGCATTACTCTTCGTAAACAACTTGCCAAAATTTTGTTTTTCCTCATGACATCACTATACCTAGACTAGACTTAGAGTCATCTTTATCAGATGTATCGTTTCCCAGTAAAGTTTCACTCCAATTCAAATACGAAGAAACCTTCCACTGTCTACTCTGCTCATCGGTGGGACATTCTGATTCAAAGAAGGGCCATTTTTACTTTGTATGGGTTTAAGATCGATAGTTTCTCCGAACTATGACTTTCAGCGTTTCATGAGGACCTGACAGCATTGATTAAGTCAAGGTCTACTTAATCCAAACACATTTGTATAAGCCTACTGTTCTTTTGAAGCCTTCAATAAACGCTACATAGAAACATACACTACTGCATTTTACTGGTCAATGCTAGTTAACGATGCACGCGCAATACTGGCCGAATGTGGCATTAACTAACTATGATCCGCAGCGGTTATTGATCCGAGTTTGGGGTTAGTGGGCGTCGATATCATAAATTTAATTTTCCATGACCGAATGCAAGCATAGCTAAAATAAGTAAGAAATCATACCGAAGCTAGAAAATGAGCAGACCAAAAATGCAATGCTAATTTGTCGCGGGTTTTTCCAAATAAATATGTCGTTGAAACCAAAATACGATTCGGTACGTACTAGACCGGTAACCAAGAATATTAAACGCAGACTACATAGTTAAATAGCACAAAATCTTGTACTGTAATCAAATTGACACATTTATACTTCCACAGACTCCCAAACAAATCTCTTGCTTGTTCTGGCGAGCTTTCTCCAGAGTGAAAGTGTAGCTTGTTCAGAGTTTCCATACTCATTTACAGCATTTGTAAGGCATTGCTCCTAGAATTAGACTTACAATATTACGTTCAAGAAATTTCTTTATTACTCGACCTAATTTAAATACTTATGATAGCTTTTAGATTTTCTGAATTGTTCCATTTTTCTTCCACTTTTCAGGACCTTCCGCTAAATAATCTTGAACCAGGAACTGGAATGGTCTGTATTGAGATGTTGCCATTAAGCGAAGATCATTTGACCGTAAATTCAGACTGTGACATCATTGAAACGGATCCCAAGGATGACATGATGAATTGTAAAGAGAAAGTAGAAAGCGGACAAATCCCTCTGGAATGCCCCGTGGCTCTGGAATTGGAGCATCCTAATGAAAATCTGGCCAGTTTACCACCGGGCTCTGTCCTGTCAGGGTCTTCCAATGAACAACAGAGCTTGAAGAACAATTTCCGCTCTTCCACATCCTTTACTGCAGACATTCGGGAATCGGAGGATAAAGTCATGCTCGTGTCTCCGGAATCAAAACTTTCCTGCTGTGAACCAAGTCAAGGTGACATTCATAGTAAGAACCATTTCATTACTCTATTCTTGCTGCTCTTATTAGAGTCCCCGGCGCGGCTATTATTTAATCTTACGGCTTTTGCAGAATTTTACGATTGCCTACCTCCGTTAAGTCGTATTTCGTAATTCGATTTAACGACTCGTTGGCTTTACGTTTCGGGACGGCTACATAAATGCCGTTTTGAGTCTTGGTAACAAGATGGGAATATTCACGTTTGCATTTATCGTCGGGCTTACGCCTTAACACGTGTCCTTTGCCTGCTGAGCATTTATTAACGAGTGTTTCAGAAGTTCGAAGTGGCACGTGCAACTAGGATAGAAGTAAAATCATAAGTTTTCCAATTACTTTTAGCTACGCTGCTGTAACCTGCTGGGGAAGCCTCTCATTATTCCCGCAACTTCTGCAAGATTTTATACCTGAACTGTTGCTAGCAAGCATGCTTTATTGATCACTTCCATTATTTGCTAACGTAAGGTTAATAAGCAGCATACAAAGGTCGCGGAGTGGCCGAAAATGTATTTGAAAGTCGTTATACCGACTGGAGTTCCTCCAGTGCAGTGATTTGGGTTAATTATTGTCGCTCCAACCAAAGTAGAACCTCTAAACGAGTCCAAAAGTCCACAGTAGTCCAATGTTGAGAGCATGGAGCTGAGTGGACGGATATGGTTTCGAGAAAAATTCTATGCTCTAGGTACCTCTCAAGAAACTTATATTGATCTGAAAACCCGATTTTTCCAAATTTGAACTTTGGAATATTGGTTTTATATGTTTATTTCAGCACTGTTGCTGGTTCCCGAACAGGATAAGATGGCATTGTTTAGCGTGTAATTTACTGCTTACCTACAGATAGTACAATTACTATTGTGCTACAAGTTGAAGTTAGATGACTTAACTATGACAGCAGTTTTTCTAGGAATTGATGAGCTTAACTCGGAATCGACATTTTCTATAAAGTCGAGGAGTAAACTATACGGCAACATGTCATGCCATTCGTGCCAGGGAGTCGTGAAATAAATAATTTACGATGAGCAGTTGATTTCAGCAAACACAGAGCCTCAAGTTTATTACTTATGATAGAGATCTGACATTAAGGTTTCTTCCTTTCAGCACAAGTACTTCTTGAGTTAAGGTGCAAATACATGAAATCGAAGGTTTTTTGCATAAACAAGGGCTAGTGCTTCGTTTGTCATTAATGATGCTATTTTCCATTCGAAATCACATACAGGAGTTTTACTTTCACCTTCACCATACCATTTGCAGAAATCCCTACTTGAGCATGAACATAAAATATACCGTCCGTGTCAACCATAACCAGCATCTGGTCAAAGGCTGGGCAAATTCTGCTACATAAATGTCCCAAATCCGGATGGCGGATGGCGAGGGATCTATAAATAACTTCTACTGACTGACACATGCTTATGGAGTATACCAACCCATCTGGACTTTCCCCCAACTCATCATGTCATGTCTGTCTTCGGTATATTTGTCTCTTCTTTATTTTGGGATCGAAGTTCATTTCCTTGAACAAAAAGCATGCATTTTCAGTAGTTTTCATATTGAATCAAGCGTTTTCCCACAATAAACCTTAGGAAAATCCGAAGCTAAATTTCAATGGAATCGATTGCTCATAACGCATCCCTTGAAATGAAAGGTACTTTAAGATGGTAAGATAGTGTAACGGCGTGATTTCTAGATTAAATTAGGCGTGTCCGCGATGTTTCAGTAATGTCCACCCATGCTTTCCACATTGTAATTTACGCTTTATGGAATGCAGCGTTCTTTTTTCGAGTGTGCAAATATAATATCGCGTTCCTTATTGCTAAGGAATTGCAAATCCGCTGTACACCCACAAATCCTTGGCTTAAATCTGTAGATAGTATGTACTAAGCAGGAACTAGGAACTATTTTATTATTTCCGTTCCTTCATTCCTAAAAAGAATGCCAACGAATTCAAAACAAAATGAAATTTCTGAATTCCTCCGCAGCATTGAAAATTTCAGGGGTATAACGTATGACCTCGAATCAAGAAACAGTGGGACCTGCAACCTGCATTGCAATTATAGTATGCTCCTGAGACTTATCTTTATCTTCGATTATTGGCATGCCCTAGTGAAATCTAAAGATAGCTTTGTGCAATTTCCGCCTCCAGTGATTTAGCTTTCAGGCTCAGCTGGTAGTGTTGAAATTGAAAGGCTGTCGACGTGTTTGTTTTGCTTCACTGGTTGGAAATGAGGATCTATAATTAACTACTTAGTGCATGAGTAATGGGAATGCGAAATGAAACGAACCTAGTTTCGTTGCTGGCATTTAAAATTCAATGTCATTGGAACAGTGGGCATGCCACGAATTTGGATGAGTTTCAAACTTAGATATGTTAATGGAATAGGTCAGAAAGCTCATACATTATTCTATCGTGGAATTTAGAATGAAATGAAAA